>VSMD01007299.1:0-11990 GCA_008750895.1 Mirza zaza | reverse complement strand
AAGAATGCTGATGGGATTTTAATAGGTATTGCATTGAATCTGTAGATCAGTTTGGGTAGTATAGACATTTTAATGATGTTGAGTCTGCCGATCCACGAGCACGGAATGGATTTCCATCTGTTTACATCCTCTGCTATTTCCTTTCTCAGTGTTTCATAGTTCTCCCTGTAGAGGTCTTTTACTTCCTTGGTTAAGTATACTCCTAGGTACTTTAATTTCTTTGTTGCTATTGTGAAGGGAATTCAGTCTTTAATTTGGTTCTCAATTTGATTGTTGTTGGCGTATATGAATGCCTCTGATTTCTGTGTATTGATTTTGTATCCTGAGACTTTACTAAATTCATTTATCAGTTCCAGGAGTTTCTTGGTTGAATCTTTGGGATTTTCTGAATATAATACCATATTATCAGCAAACAGTGAAAGTTTGATCTCTGCTGCCCCTATTTGGATACCTTTAATTCCACTTTACTGTCTGATTGCTGTAGCCAGGACTTCCAGCACTATGTTGAATAGAAGTGGAGATAGTGGGCAGCCTTGTCTGGTTCCCGTTCTAAGTGGGAATGCTTTCAATTTTTCCCCATTCAGTATGATGTTGGCTATGGGTCTGTCATATATGGCTTGTATCATTTTTAGGTATGTCTGTTCTACGCCTATTTTATTGAGTGTTCGTATCATGAAAGGGTGTTGAATTTTGTCGAAAGCTTTTTCTGCATCTATTGAAAGAATCATGTGGTCTTTGTTTTTGCTTCTGTTTATGTGGTGAATTGCATTTATAGATTTACGTATGTTGAACCATCCCTGCATCCCTGGGACGAAGCCCACTTGGTCGTGATGGATTATTTTTTTGATAAGCGTCTGGATTCATTTAGCTAAGATTTTGTTGAAAATTTTTGCATCTGTATTCATTAGGGATATTGGTCTGCAGTTTTCTTTTTTTGTTGCATCCTTTCCTGGTTTTGGTATCAGAGTAATATTCACTTCATAAAAGGTGTCGGGGAGGTTTCTGTTCTTCTCAATGTTGTGGAATAGTTTCTGCAACACAGGTACTAGTTCTTCTTTGTAAGTGTGGTAAAATTCGGGTGTGAAGCCATCTGGACCGGGACTTTTCTTTTTAGGGAGATTTTTAATTGCTGTTTCTATTTCAGCTCCCTACAAGAAGTACTCAAAACAGTGTTACGCATGGAACACCATAATAAAAACTCACGAATATAAAAACAACCAAAACCCAAAGATTAAAGGCCAGATATTACAATGGCTCAAGAGAGAAATCAAAGCAACAACATCCAACCAAACAGAATGAACAGTAATCTACTTTACCTATCAGTTCTCTCAATAAATGTGAATGGCTTAAACTCTCCACTCAAGAGACATAGGCTGGCTGAATGGATAAGAAAATACAGGCCATGTATATGCTGTCTTCAGGAGACACATCTAACCTGCAAGGATGCATATAGACTAAAGGTAAAAGGGTGGAGATCAGTATTCCAAGCAAGTGGAAGCCAAAAGAAGGCTGGCGTGGCAGTTCTAATTTCAGACGATTTAGCTTTTAAACCAACCAAAGTAGTGAAAGACAAAGAGGGTCATTATATATTGGTGAAGGGCACAGTTCGACAAGAAGAGATAACAATTTTAAATATATATGCACCCAACTTAGGTGCACCCAGATTCATAAAGCAAACCTTACTGGAGCTAAGCAAATGGATTACTAGCTACTCCATAATCACTGGAGATTTCAACACCCCACTGACGGCACAAGACAGATCCTCCAAATAGAAAATTAATGAAGAAATAATGGACTTAAGCAAAACTCTAGAACAATTGGGTCTGACTGACATTTACAGGTCATTCTACCCAAAATCCACTGAGTATACGTTCTTCTCATCAGCTCACGGGACATTCTCTAAGATTGACCATATCCTAGGACACAAAGTAAACCTCAAGAAATTAAAAAAAAAATAGAAATCATACCATGTATCTTCTCAGATCACAGTGGAATACAAGTAGAAATCAACCCTAACAGAAACTCACATTTCTACACAAAAACGTGGAAATTAAACAACCTCCTACTAAATGATTACTTCATAAATGAAGAAATCAAGATGGAAATAAAAAAAATTCTATGAACAAAACGATAATGGAGAGACAAGTTATCAAATCCTCTGGGACACAGCTAAAGCAGTTCTGAGAGGAAAGTTTATCTCCATAAATGCTTATAACCAAAATTCAAAAAGATCACAAATAGACAATCTAATGAAATGACTCAAAGAGCTGGATAAAGAAGAACAGACCAACCCCAAACCCAGCAGAAGAAGTGAAATCAACAAGATCAAATCAGAACTAAACAAAATTGAAAACAGGGAAGCTATTCAGGAGATTAATAAAACAAAAAGTTGGTTCTTTGAAAAAAATAAACAAAATTGACACCCCGTTGGCTAAGCTATCGAAAAGCCGAAAAGAGAAATCACTAATAAGCTCCATCAGGAACATAAAAGGAGATATCACAACTGATCCCAAAGAAATACAATATTATGAATACTACAAAAATCTGTATGCACACAAACTGGAATATGTGGAGGAAATGGACAAATTTCTAGAAACACACAGCCTCCCTAGGCTCAACCAGGAAGAAATAGATTTCCTGAATACATCTTGTTTAGCCCAGGAAATCCCCAAGCTCACAAATTAACACAAAGAAGATACCAGCCAGTAGTACCTCTAGGTCTCCTGGCGGAAGTAAACAGATCACCTCTCTGGAGAGACGCATCCCCCATTTAGACTTCACAAGAGTCTCACAGATGAAGCCCTGCTTGGCAAATCCCTAAACTCACAAACGAAATTAATAAACACATGAGGAAAAAATCATTCAGTGATTGAGCACATCAGCAAACACAATGATGAGCAGGGTTAGACCACCAAGAACTTCAAATATTAGAACCAACAGAGAGTATAAAACAAGTTTGTGTAAGATACTTAGGTAAAATAAGGAATCCAAACACATGAGAAAAGATCAAGATTCTATGGGAAAAGAAGAGGCTGGTTTGTTAAAAGAACCAAATAGAACTTCTAAAAATGAAAAGGGTAATATTTCCAGTGACATCAAATGTTCAGACGATGGGTTTAAAAGCAGATTAATCCGAACTGGAAGATAGAACCAAGGAAATTATTCAGAAGGCAGTAATGAGAGAGAGAAAATATATAAAAGGTTAAGAAATATGAGGGGGGCAGATGCAAAGGCCCCAAACACATCTAATAGGAATGATAGAATTGGAGAATAAGGAGAATAGGGGTAAACCAATATTCAAGGGGATACTGGCTGGAAACATTCCAGATTTGTAAGTAGGTATGATTCTTCATATTCTAAAAGCACAAGCCACAACCAGAATCATGGGGAAACTGAAGGCCAAAAAAGACAAGGGGGAGATCTTAAAAGCAACTAGAAAGAAAAGACATGGTACAATCCAAGGGATAAGAAACTGACGGCAGACTTCTCACCAGCCACAATAAAAATGGAATCATATGGCTAATGCATTCATGGGAGGGGGTGGGTGTTACCAGGAATGTCATACCCAGCTAAGCTATAATTCAAGAATGAGAGTGAAGTAAAGACATTCTTGAACAAGAATTGAGAGGGTTGACGACTCAAAAACCCTCACTGAAAGAACAACTCAGAGAGGCTCTTCCATTAAAAGTAAATTGAACAAAGAAGAGAGAAGTAAGATGCAACAGAGGAATGTTCAACAAAAGAACTAGTAACCGTGGCCATGAATCTAAAAAGAAAAAAAAAAAAGACTGTATAAAACAGTATAACTGACCAAGTTATAATTAAATATTGGGCAATAGTGACTTGTAAGACAAGGTCCTTGTATTATTTGGGGTGAAATTAGAGATGATTAACTTAAGATTTGATAAAATGGAGCGTTCATGATAAAAATTATGAGGACCTCGATAATTTCAGATCCATTCGTGTGGATTCGCATCCATCAGAAATCTTAAATTTATCTAAAACGAACTAATGTCAAATTAACCAGAATATATCCCAGGGGCAAAAATGACCCTTCAAAACAAAATAAGAGATTTCTTTGTAAAAGATGGTTGAATGAAGAAAGATCTAAGAATCTCCTTTCTCCTATCATACTTAATAAATAAATAAAAAATGGTAAAAACCAGAATGAGGAGGAGAGAAGAAGAATAAGGAGGAGGAAGGAAGAAGGAAAAAGAAAAGAACACAAAGAGCATGATAGTATAGGAAAGACAAATGTTAACAGAAAAACCAAAGTCTAAAATATTTTAAAACAGTTTATTCTGAGCCAATATGAGTGTCCCTGGTCCAGGGAAACACAGTCTCAAGAGGTCCTGAGAAAGCGTGGAGAGTGTGCCTGAGACGGTTGGGTTACACTTTGGTTTTATACATTTCAGGGAGAAAGGGATTGCAGGTAAAATCATAAATTGATAACATAGGAAGTATACATTGGTTTGGCCAGAAAAGGCAGGACATCTCGAAGCAGGGGTTTACAAGTCATAGGTGAGTTTAGGGATTCTTTAGTTGGCAATTGGTTGAAAGAGTTAAGCTTTGTCTAAAAACTTGGAGTCATTAGAAAGGAACATTTAAGTTAAGGAAAAGGGGGTTTGTTATCTGTTATGTGATGTCATGGTAGAGTTAGGGTGGAAAGTAAGCCACCATATACTGGGTTGAAAAGACCTGGTTAGCAAGGCTGATGGCCTGCAGGCCTGACTTAACCCTTGCCTTGCATGGCCTTAGGTCTTGTTTATAATTCGGTATACTATTGTCACAAAGAGACTGTTTTGTCGGTTTTACGATCACTATTTTAACATTAATATGCGTCAGTTGTTGTGTCTAAACTCCAAAAGGGTATAATGAGGTATGTCTGATTCCCCCCCCCCCCGCATCATGGCTAGGAACTCAGTGTTTATGGTTTTTCTGCCCACCCTCCCCCCACCGGCCAAGAGGGGGTCCAGGGGGTCCATTCAGTCAGAGGGGGAGCTTAGGATTTTATTTTCAGCTTATGCAGATGACCATCACAGACTGGAACAATGCATAGAACAAGGAAAAGGTGCAACTAACTCCATGAGTTCTCCAAACCATAGTAAAATTAAGAATATGATTTCAACACAACAAAGTTTCAAGGACAAGATGATTGGCAACCAAATATGATGAAAAAGGAGATTGCCAAGCTAAGAAAACAAACTGAGAACCCAAAGAACCACTTTGTGGATCAAATAAGTAAATTCAGAAGAGCAAGACACGAAAGAGACATGCATATAAATTGAAACAAGAGCATGGAGGAAGAACTTTAGATGATCACACTAATGCTGATCCAACATTAATAATTTATACGCCTTAAGTAAGGAGCTTAATAAACAGAATAGAAAAATACCCAGAGATGCAGTATGCAAGAAGTTTCCAGAAATACAGGAAGGATTGAATGTGCTCCTCAAGAGAACATAGTCTCTACCAGGAAAAATCGATGCAGGACAATCAATATTGAGATATATTCTAGTTGTGTTGTGATACTTCCAGAAAAATCAAAGCACTCTTTAGGCATGTAGGCACACGTGTGCATGCGCATGCACATACGCTCACACACACACACACACACACACACACACTCAAATCAATCACTTACAAGGAAACAAATTTGTTCCATTTAAATATAGAAGTAAAATGTAACGTCCCCAGAATGTTTCTGGTCCTGAGTGAGATGAAGCATACACATTCTACTGGATGCTGCTATAAAACGTGGACACAGCACATGGGGCAGCTATATGAGGACTCTGAACAGTAAATAGAAGCAGGCAGACTGGGGAAGAAGATGACAATTTGAAGCACCACTGAAATAGCAATGAATTTGCCATTTCCCCCCCCCTTCGGTATCCTTGGCTCAATGTAGCCTGAAAGTTAGAAGTGGGCAATGGCGTGGACAGAGAGCACTCTAGCTCTGACCTGAGAAGTGGGGAAATGCAATACTTACTCTCAGAGATAGTGAAGGAAATCCCTAGTTTTTCTTTCTTCTTTTCTCCGTACTCTCATGTTCCAGCCCACTGGCAATCCTGTGGTAGCAGTGGTGGTGACAGAAGCAGTGACAGTGGCAGCTGCCAGGGGGCTTCAGGTGCTTAAAACTCAGAAGAAAGGTAACCTTCCTCTCTGACTGTGGGAGCTGTGGTCCCAAGAGGGTGGAGGCAAGTGCCCATGATTTCCTTTTTCCCTATTGGTTTTCCTGCTGCTTGACACCAGAAGAAGGCAAAGGCACAGAAAGTGTGTGGCAGAGAAGAGCAACAAAAGCAACAACTTTCTGGCTAGAAGTTTGAAAAGGGGAAGCTCAGGGAGCCAGAAAGTTCTGGGGAGGTTACAGAGAGGGAGGTGCTTGGGAAAGTAAGCCCATGAATCTGTGTATGAACTTCTAGCTCGTCCCAAGCTGCATGTACATGGATGTGATCCTCTACACCACACAAAGGACTTTGAGAATTTAACTAAGGGATATAGACCTTGACAGCTCCCATAATGCTGATCATGTTCAACAGAACCAAATATCACTGCAGAGGCTTTGAAAATGGAACTGACACTAAAACCACTGGACAGAACATGTGGCCTGAACCCAAATGAGTGGGGAAAAAATGAACAGAGCCTCGGGGACCTGTGGGGATATGACAAAAGAGCTAACTTTTGTGTCATCAGAGTACCAGAAGAAAAGGAGAAAGGGGTTGGGACTGAAAAAGTATTCAAAGAAATAATGGCTGAAAAATTTTGAATGTGACAAAAGACATAAACCTGCAGATTTAAGAAGCTGAGTGAACCCCAAACAGACTAAGCTTAAAGCAATTTATACCAAGATACCTCACAGCCACACTTCTGAAAACTAAAGCCCTAGAAAAAAGTCTTAAAAGCAGGGAGAGAGAAAGGACACCTTACCTATATGGGAAAATCAATTAGAATGACAGTATATTTCTCATTAGAAAACCCTGGGGGCCAGAGGAAGTGGCACAACACTTATTAAGTGGTGAGAGAAAAGGACCAGAATCCTCTCTACAAAGCGAAATTATCCTTCAGGAATGCAAGGGAAATAAAAACATACTCAGCTGAAGGAAAAGTAAGAGAATTCGTTGCCATCAGTCCTATCCTTAGCTGTACCCTTAGAGAAGTTTTCTATATGAGAATCCACTAGGTATGTGGAAAACCTTGTCAGAGTATGACGTGCTCACCAATTGCCTCTGAAGTGGACATTTGTCATGCTGCCTGATATTGGGAAGATATGTTTCAGAATCCTCCATGAGCACCTAGTACACGTCTGCTCTGGTTTCTGCCTCCAGCCCCTCCACTGAAATTGCTCTTTCCAAGGCCCCCAGCAACATCCGCATTGCCTAATTCACTTAATATGTTTTAATGCTTATCATTCTGGAACTCACCAAGTGTTTCTGAGTTCGTCACTTCTTGCTCAGTTCTCCTGCTGCCTTCCTTCTGAACCTTTGCTCTCTTCCCCTTCTGGTTTGATTCCCTCCCAGTGCAGCCTCCTCCCACCCCCATCTTCTTTTTTCCTATTCAGACACTTCTCCAGTCTCTTTGTGAGAATGTTCTTCTTTTGCCTGCCCCTTAAAAGAAGTTGTCCTTGGTCCCCTTATATGTTCTATCTATGCACTCTCCCTGGATGGTCTCAGCTACATCCATGGCCTCAAGAGCTACACTGTGACCCCCACATCTACAGTTTCAGTACTGACTTTACTCTTGAACACCCAAGCCATATAGCCTTCATCCCCACCTGGATATCCCAGAGGCATCTAAAATTTCACATACTCCAAACTGAACTCATCTTCCTACCAATACCCAGACCTTCTCCTTCATCCCACATGTCCAGTAATGGCTCCAAAGTCTGTAGTCACCTCACTCTACCCTTGTGGAGTCATGTCAGAGCCCTTTATCTGCCCCCTCAACACCTCGTCCCCTGCCAACCAACATTGTACTTTTCCACTTGGCTAACTTCTACTCATTCTTCAAGTTTTGGCTCGGACACCCTTTCTCCAGGAACGTTTTCCCAACCCCAAAAGTCTGTGTAAGTTACTCCTCCTATTGTTCCTACAGCACTGTCTTGGACCATTTGTGTTGCAATAAAGGAATGCCTGAGGCTGGGCAGCTTATAAAGAAAAGTGGTCTATTTGGCTCACAGTTCTGCAGGCTGTACAAGAAACATGGCACTGGCATCTGCTCAGCTACTGGTGAGGGCCTCAGACTGCTTCCACTCATGATGGAAGGTGAAGGGGAGCTGGCATATGGAGAGATCATGTGTCGAGAGAGGAAGCAAGAGAGAGAAGGGGGGAGGGTGCCACACTCTTTTTAACAACCAGCTCCCCCAGGATCTAACAGAATGAGAACTCACTCATCACCATCAGGAGAGCACCAGGCCATTCATGAGGGATGCGCCCCCATGACCCAGACACCTCCCATTAGACCCCACCTCCAACATTGTGGATCAAATTTCAACATGAGATTTGGAGGGGTCAAACAAAACAAACTATAGCAAGCACCTTGAACTTCACCTCTCATAGCACTTATCAAAGTATAGTGTTGTGATTGTCTGGTTCCTTGTCTGTATCTTCCACCAGACCGTATGAAGGGACCTGATCTATACTGATCACTGGTATTGCCTCAATGCCTAACACGGGGCCTGGCATATAGTAGGCACTCGATAAATATCTGTTGAAGGAATGAGCAAATGAATTATCGTGTCTCTAGGCAGGTTCACCACTATGAGAAATATATAGTTAGTGCCTACTATATGCCGTTTTACTACCTAAACCTTTTATTGAATCTGTCCCCATGTCTTACCTACCAATGTCATTGTCTTAGTTGATATATCTATCATTTCCTGAGTGGTATACTGCAGCAGCTTTCTGACTTCAACATCAGTCTTCTCTGCTCTCTTCTCCACACAGCTGCCAGTATGGTCTTTCTAGAAGCAAATCAGGTCATGTCACTCTCGAGCTGAAAGACCACAGTGAGTTCACTCTAGCCTACAGGGTATTCTAAAACCTGAGCATAGCATAACAGAACCTCCACGTCTTGACTCCTGCCTACCTCTTACCCAGCCACGTCAACCACCACTACCCCGCCGGCACCTTACTCTCCAGCTTTAATGAACTAATTGCCCTCCCCAATGCCTTGGCTTCTCATCATGCTATAGATTCTTTCACACACACTTCCCCCAAGAAGCTTGCCTGATTCACTCCTATTCTTTTGACAAAATGTTTATTGACCTCTCATTGTATACCACAACCAAGCGGGATTTATCCCACAAATGTGAGATTGGTTCAACATGTGAAAATGAATTTATGTAACATACAATATTAACAGAATGTGGGTGGGGGGGCACTCATGATCATGTTAATCACACAGAGAAAAGCAGAATTTGACAAAACCCAACACCCTTTCATGAAAATAAATTCAACAAACTAGGAATAGAAGGGAACTTCCTCAACCTGATAAAGAGCATCTATGGAAAACCCAGAGATAACATCGCACTTAATGGTGAAAGATTGGGTGATTTCCCTCTAGGATCAGGAACAAGACATGGATGTCTTTTTTTTTTTTTTTTTTTTCTGCTTCCAATTCAACATTGTACTCAAATTTCTATTCATGGCAATTAGTCAAGGAAAAGAAAGAAAAGGCATCCAGATTGGAAAGGAACAAGTAAAACCATCGTTATTCATAAATAGCATGTTCTTAGATACCCACCTCATCCCTATTTGAATATGCAGTAAATGAGCTCAGCAAAGTTTTAGGATCCAAGATCAATGTGCAACAATCAGTTGTATTTCTATACACTAGCAATGAAAATACACTAACAAACTGAAAATAAGATTAAGAAAATGATTACTTTTACAATAGCATCAAAAAGAATAAAATACCAAGGAATAAATTTAACAAAAGGTGTGCAAGACATGTGCTCCGAAAATGATGAGACATTGCTGGAATAAATCAAAGAAGAACTAAATAAATCGGAAGGCATTCCGTGTTAATGGATCGGCACACTTAATATTGTTAAGATGGTCATAACTTCTAAGACAATATACAGATTCAGGGCAATGCCTGTTAGAATGCAACCTGCCTTCTTTGTAAAAATTGACAAGCTGATCCTAAAATTCATATGGAAGTGAAAGGGAACCAGATAGCCAAAACAATCTCAAAGAAATAAGAACAAAGTTGGAGGATGCATACTTCCCAATTTCAAAACTTACTAAAAAGCTATGGTAATCCAAAAGTATGGTACTGGCATCATGATAGATATATTAGGTCAATGTTATACAACTTAGAGTCAGAAATAAACCCATATATTTATGTATAATTGATTTTCAGTAAGGGTGTCAATACCATTCAATAGGGAAAAGAATAATCCCTACTGGATCTCTATCTAACACCATGTTAAAAACAAACAAACAAACACTCAAAATGGACCACAGATCTAAATGTAAGGGCTGAAACTATAAAACTCTCAGAAAAAAAGATGGTTGTAAATCTCCATGGCCTTGGGTTAGGCAGCAGTTCCTTCAATATGACACCAAAAACACAGCTACAAAAGATTTTTCTTTTGACAAATTGGACTCCATGCAAATTAAAATCTTTTGTGCAACAAAGGACTCTATCCAGAAAGTGAAAGGACAACCCACAGAAAGGTAGAAACATTTGCAAATCACATATCTGGTAAGGGTCTAATTTCCATAATATATAAAGAAGTCCACAGCAAAAAGACAGTCAATCAAATTAAAAAAATGGGCCAAGGACTTGAATGGATGTTCCTCTAAAGCAGATGTACAAAGGGCCAAGAAGCACATGAAAAGATGTCTTAGCCCATTTTCTGTCACTGTAACTGAATACCTGAGACTGGGTAATTTACAAAGAAAATAAATTTATTTCCTGCAGTTCTGGAGGCTAGGAAGTCCAAGAGCAGGGCACTGGAATCTGGTGGGGGCCTTCTTGCTGTGTCATAACGTGGCAGAGGGCATCACATGGTGAGAGGGCAAGGGCGTGTGTATCAGTTCAGGTCTCTCTTCCTCTCTTCATAAAGCCACCAGTCCCATTGTGGAGGTCTCACCCTGATGACCTTATCTAATCTTAGTTGTCTCCCGAAAGCCGAACCTCCAATGAACATCTGAATTTTAGGATTAAGTTTCCAACACATAAAATTTTCAGGGCACATTCAAACCATAGCGACACCATTATCCATTTGGGAAACGCAAATCGAAACCACCATGAGATAGCACTTCACACCCACTAGGATGGCTATTATAAACAAGATAAAATGAAGTAAACAGAAAACAAGTTTTGTCGAGGATGTGCAGAAATCTGGACCCTCATACGCTGCTGTTGGGAATGCAAAAGGGTACAGCTCCTGTGGAAATCAGTTTGCTGGTTCCTCAATAAGTTGAATATAGAATTACAATATAGCCCAGCAGTTAGACTCCTAGATGTAGACTCAAAACAATTGAAAACAGGTGTTCGAACAAAAAGTCATACAGGAATGTTCATGGCAGCACTAGTCACAATAGCCAAAAGGTGGAAATCACCTAACTGCCTAACAAGCTGATGAGTGGATAAACAAAATGTGGTCTGTTCATACAACGGAATCCACATCAATGAACCATAATGAAAACATTATGTTAAGTGAAAGCAGCTAGACATAAGAGGCCATGCATTTATTGTATGATTCCATCTGCAGGAAATCTCCAGAATATGCAAACCTGCACAGACAGAAGGCAGATTATCAGTTGTCAGGGACTATGGGGAGTGTGGAGGTGGTTGGGGTGGGGGTGGCGCTGGCATGTGTGCGGGTGCGTGTGTACGTGGGAGGTGGTGCAGGGTATGGGGAGTGACTGCTTAATGGGTAGGGGTTTCTTCTGGGGTGGTGAAAATGTTTTGCAACTAGATGGTCGTGATGGCTACACAACATTGTGAATGTACTTAATGGCACTGAGTCGTACCCCCCC
>VSMD01007296.1:0-23198 GCA_008750895.1 Mirza zaza | reverse complement strand
TAGAGCTTTTAAAAGAATGGAACCTATTCATGTCCTATCAATAGAACAGATTAACATGGCACGAGGTTTACATTTATTGCAGGTGGTTGTTCTAGTTAAAGAGGTTGTGGTGAATAAAATATAATAACCTTGGCTTAAAATAAAGAAATACTTGGTTTGGGATAGAATCCTGATGAGCTATGATTAATTTTTTGGCTTGACTGAAAGTGGGTCTCTTCATATGAGGTTAAAATTATCATGAATATATTTTCAAGGGCAATGTAAAAAAAAGAAGGACCATTATTTGTGTAGCATCTCTGATAATTGTAATTAAATGGGCCTTTAAAAAACGGAGTCAGAGCAATTATTCCCTTCGCCCTAGAGGGCACAATCACCTTTCTCTAGTGCTAGATAAGGCAGGCTTTTTCTGTGGGGGTGTCTCACCCCAATGGGTGGGGATGGAAGGGGATGGTAATGCCTGGGGGTAGGAGGGAAAGAAGACAGGAAAAGGAGGGAAGTGGTGAGAATTTGATTAAGGGACTTTTTGGTTTTTTTGTTTTCTACTTAAAATTAGAGAAAGTACAAAAGACTCGTCGTACATTTTTATCTCTCTAAATAATGTAAAACATGATAATTTTATGTGAAAATAGAGAGTTTAAAAACATGCAAGACATTTTTATAGTTATAAACTGAATTTAATGAATTTAGATTTAAGAAGCTAAAATTGGTAAGCATTGAATATAGTGCTGTTTCCCCAAGAGTCTCTCCTTTCCCCCTCATTATCTTTTTGAGGACTGGGATAAGGGAGAGTGGTCCATCACTAAAATACTCAACCTTCATATGTGTGCCCCTGACTTAAGCTCCTACAGTACTTTATTTGTGAGACTGGACAGTTTCTAAGGCTTCTTATAACTCTAAAATGTTTGAATTTTTATGAGAATGATAGTCCAAACCCATGCAGGACAAATGGAAGAACTGAGTTGTCTCTCAATTTATCTTACATTTTAAAGTGCCTAATAATACTTCATGTTGTTGTATCTTAGACATATTTTACCAGCATGTGGTTTTATTTCTATGGGTAGGTGTTCAAGAAGTATTGAGAGGATGATTTTAATAAATCAGCTGTGTTGGCCTGGATTTATTTACTCACTTAACAGACATTTAGCAGAGTGACCTCTGCTTGATGCTAGACTGTGCTAGGTGCAGGGACTACAAAGATGACAAAGCATGATCCCTGTTGAGAAATATCTATTATGGTAAGTGTGTAATGGGGTTATACAGAAGGTCTCTAGGAACACAGCCGAGAGAGTAAGTCGTTTTACCCTGGAGGAAATGGGAATCATGAAAAATATGTCCACAGAGACAGTGACATGACTTGAATCTTAAAGGATGTTATAATATGGAAACGATGGGGAAGGGTGAATGTAACAAAATTTCATGATGGATAGTAACTGAAACTTAGCAGGGGAAAACAGGTTGTTTATTTGGAGCAGATATGGGAACAAAGGAGAATCAATTGTATTTGTTTTTATTAATAGAAAAATTATAAATAATATGCAAGCTTATGTAGATTAGACTTCTTTTCCAACATTCTTGGACTTAGTATCCCCAGCCATGTAGGGGAAAAATTTGAGGGAAATCTCTCCAAAATCTACAAAATAATTCTTAGAGACTTAAATTTAAAAGGAGATGCCAAGTTGTTGAGCAAAATCAAAATAATAATGTTTGGGCCTAGACGTTGGGTAAACATAACAGCTATTCTAAATATGTTTGTGACCTTTCTTGGCTTGAACCTAAAAATGTGTTAGTTTTTATATTGAGAGGTTATTTGAGCAGCATCTGGAGACTGCTTGTGGGTTTAGTTCCTTCTCTGTCAATTCCAGACTTGACTTTGAATTAATTCGGGATACTCTGAGTCAAAAACAGCAACATGACTATAAGAATGGGACACCCATGCTTGGAGGTGATGGGATGACTGAAGCGGTGACTGTGTTCATTATTCTGTGGCTCCGTAGTTATGAGTAGTATTTGCTTTCTGTTTTTCTGCAATTGTGGTTATGTGGTTATCAGTGAAGCAATAGATAAAAAGGGCATGGACAGTATCAGCTCAGCTATTTCTTAGCTTCATTTCCCATCTTTCAAGCCAAAGCTGAGTTTCCGCCTCCATTTCTAATGAGTTGACTGCCTTGAACAGTTCATACCAATCATCAGAGTTTTTTGCTTCTTGGTTTTTGGGCCTCTTAAGACCATCTGAGAATCATTTGAGTCTGAAAAAAAAAAAAAGTGGGGAGAGGGCATGAGTGTATTTGGTCACAGCTGTATATTGCAGGATTCGAGCCTATCCAATTTCAAATACTGAATGATTTGTCGATAGACATCAACGGTGTTGAGTATCTTTATATAATGGTGTGTAGTATTGTAATCGTGGAATTCTTTAATTCTTTAAGTATTTACAACTGCAAGATTTTACTATGAGACATTTAAAAAACATTTGAATAAATGGAGAGCCTGGAGGGAATGCCATATTGTCTTGTCATTCTTCATAAATTTTTTTTTTTCTGAGCTCATAAAATGTTAAATTTATTTAATACTGTAAAACATTTCACACACAAACTAGACAAATATCTTATGAAAAGGACATCTTTGCCAAACAGACGATAAAAAGGAGTTATTTAGAATAATTATACAGGTAAAATTAGAATCAGAGACTGACTTACTCAAGCCTAATGTACCACTAAGCCAATTTTACACTGTCTCTCTCAACTGCTAGTTCACTCCACTGTCTGCTAAACCACACTTTCTTTAGACACAGGGTCTCTGTCACCCAGGCTGGAGGATAGCGGTGCAATCATAGCTCATTGTAACCTGGGCTCAAGCGATCCTCCTGTCTCATCGTCCTGAGTAGCTGGAACTACAGGCATGTGCCACCACACCTGACTAATTTTTAAATTTTTTTTCTAGAGACAGGGTCTCTCTACGTTGTCCAGGTTGGTCTGAAACTCCTGGCCTCAAGCAGTCTTCCCACCTCAGCTTCCCAAGTAGCTGGGACTACAAGCACAAGTCATAGAGATGGGGTCTTGCTATATTGCCCAGGCTGGTCTCAAACTCCTGGCCTTAAGTGATCCTCCCACCTCAGCCTCCCAAAGTGCTGGCATTACGGGCACAAGCCTGACCTCACACTACTTAAAGTACAATCTGTTATAGTTCTTCCACAATCATCACTCTTCAGCAATCATACCACAAAAGGGCATCACTGTGGGTCGTCAGGAATTATAACACTGTTTATGTTCCTTTTTGATGATCAGAGCACGAAAGGCTCAAGACTCAATCCAAAGGACTAGAAAACCAACTAAATTAATAGCAGACTCATAGAACAAGCCGCCTTACGGAAAGTAGGATCTCATGCGGACTCAGTTTGGAATAGCTTTGGGTGAAGCAAGATCAGCAGTCATGCTGTTTCTCAAGCATGAGGCTTCTGCTGTAACCAGTCACTGGACAACTTAACTGGAAGCTCCATGCTCAAGCCTGAACATTTTCATTTCTTACCAGATAAAAGTATGAGAAGGGAAAAGGGGAGGACCCCCAGGATAATTAGTATTAAAATATTCCTTCAGGAGTAACCAGCTATGAGGAATCGTGACTGATGGGGGAAACCCTAACGGGTGGATTGCTTACACCTTCGAGAGCAGAAATTTAACTTTGTTCAATGGAGGCAGTTCAAACTTGGGAAATAACATGACAGTTTCGAGATTCATGTTTTATTTACAAGTAAATAAATAATGTCCCCTGTAAACTCTATTTGGGATAAGAAGAGCAATATAAAGAAGTAGCAGTTGTTGGCTCCACAGTGACGTATGAAAGGAGTCCATGCCACTGTTTCTTTAAACAATGATTTTGTTGTTTAAAAAAACAAAAACCTCACATGATTTCTTCATGTTAATGTGAAAGAATTTAAAAAAAAAATGACTTTTCAAAACTCTACAGTCTCTGGTCCAATGTGTGAGGTGACCAGGATGTGACTTCCATTCAATGACAGCCCTGCTCTTCAAGAGCAACAGCCTCTGAGCAAAGGACTTAATACTCGTCAAGAGTGTCTGCTGGAGGGATGGAGAGACCTCGATCCTTAAGAGCCTGAACTTTCAGCTTCTCTGCTTCCAGTTTGGTCTGCTCTTCCACCCTTTGCTCTTCTAGGATTTCTTCAATAGATACTTGTTGGAAGGGTGTGTCATTCTCCTTGTCCAAGTCCAAATTGATCAATGCTTCTTAAAAAGCCTATAAGTGTTTTTCCATCTTGAAGCAGGACCAAGTGTTTTTTGTCGATGTCCTCGATAAGGCTGGCGGTGCCGGGCATATAGTTCATTTTGAATTGAAATAAGGCTGCAATGTGTAGCAGTGGTGGGCCAATGCGTCCCAGACTTACTTCCTCCTACTGCAGTCGCCGCCTTGGTGGGACCGGGACAGGAATCTCAATCCAGACCAGCACTTCTGCCCCGGCTTTCAGTCGCCGGGGCCTACCGGAAACTCCTCCATATTACCTCCACCCACTTCCGGTATTCTCTTCCTCAGGAAGAGGAGGGACAGCCGTGCGGTCTGGAGACACCCATTCCCCGGCCCTGATAAGTCACTTCATAAATTTAATTGAAATGTTTAATGCAACATCAGTAAAAACAGACTAAACATGTTAGGATAAACAAATTTTTGAAAAGAACAACAAAGAAGACTTGCAGTACTAGAAACAGTAAAACCTATCTTAAAGCTAGAATAACTAAAACTAGGGCATTGTGAAAGAACAGCAAAATAAGACAATAAACAGACTATAATTCTGGAATCAGAACCTGGTAGGTACAAGCTGTCTGATGGCTTTATACACCTACCTTGATCAGCCATTAGATGAGGATGCCACTGGAAGAGCATAATCTTGGACAAGGTAACTCTGCAGCTGAGACAATCCCGAAAGGGGATGATACCTGAAAGCTATCTGCTGGTAGTACTCCCACAGTTGGGGCAACAAGAGTTTCCTGGAAGGGACAGTTGAGTGGCTTCTCTTGGGTTCATTGCAACTTCCAAATTCAATTGTTCATGTATCTTTGTCCTACACACCTATAGGGTATTGATTTTAACTTATTTCAGCTCCTACTCTGGGAAAAAGACAGAAGCCATGTCATTCTTTGGGCCCTTGTGGTGGCGCAAGGATCAGAGTCCCAGAAGAGGTGCCACTCCAAAGGTTTTGGTAAAGTGGCAGCAGTGGGCCGTTGCTGAGTGGTAAACTGGTGGTCTTATGAAAAACCTTGGGTTGGAGAGGTAGTGAAGATAGAAATGAGGGTTGTATTATGTGTGTCTGTTATCTGCTTCTGTTCCAGGTATTTAATTCACTCTTGTGCTGATATTGAAAGTTAGAGGATTCTTGTCCATTTGTCTTGCCTTCTGTGGGCAGGGTCACATGTGGGTGATAGGCTTTGAGCAGGGGGAAGACACCTAAATTTGCTTCCCCAGTTCTAAGGAAGCCAGCTACCTCCCACCCCAGCCTTTGAGAATACCAGTCATCATTCTCATCTGATTTTCTGGGTCCAGAGAGAGGCAGTTCCTGTCCCATTCTTATATAAGCACTGCTATTTTGATTCATACAACTTGAAGGTGGAGGTAGAGGCAGTTCATGGAATCCTCAAAGCCCATCCATGGGTCTGGACAAGAGCATGCATGCACCATAATCCTCAGAAAGGAGACATGATGGGAGTCTGCTGGGTTCTTCTGGGGAAATTTTCATCACACTATAAAAGGGACATATCACAGAAACATACCATTTCTGCCTCTGAACATTGTTGTTTGTCTGCATATGGTGTATGGAGTAGCAGTGGCCCTGTTGAAACCAGGAGAGAAGCCAACCTAAGGGAATGAGAGAGGAGGGTGGAAAGATCCCCAATCATTTGTGACACATTGTTCAACAACTGAATAAAACAGAACCAACTCCTTGTCTTCTTGAAGCTTAATTCTAGTGGGAGCAATTAGACAACATATATTATTAAAATATGCTACATAGTATATTAGAAGATGGTAAATGCAATGGAATAATGTAATAAAATAAAGCCGGGAAGAAGATGAAAAATGCTGGTGGGGAGGGGTGTTGCATTTTTTTAAAGGATGGGCAAGGTAGGCTTCTCTGAAAAGGTAACATTTGCTCAAGGACCCAACAGAGACAAGGGATGAGCAATAGGGAGAGTAGTTGGAAATGAGTTCAAAGGATCATTAGCCTGTTGCCAAAGACATTTGGGTTTTGTTCTTGAGTGATGTGGAAATCTTTGGAGGTTTGTGAAGAAGGGGGGGTCACATGATCTGACCTATGTTAAAAAAGGAAACACACACAATTCTTGCAGCGAAAGTAAAGTTTTTTTTTAAAAAAAGTTACTGAACTAGAAAATGATACTGGGTAATCCAGGTACAAGATCAAAATTTTAATTATCTGGAAAACTTGCACCTGAAGCCATTTTACTTATCCTAATACGAATACAAAGAATGAGCTTACTTGGGGGTTCAATATTAAATAGTATTCTTTGCAAAAGTGTCATAGAATTTTCTTAGCAGCGGATCTATATGAGACTCTACAATATATGTACATTCAGCAAATCATTTGAGATATACAAGAGTGAATTTGGTTTAAGGGTTGTGAAGTGGCTTTTATTACTAAAGAGAAATTCTCCTAAATGTCCGTACATAGTGCTGGTGTGGAAAAATACTTCGGTTTTTAAAATAAATGAATACATCTGTCTTATGTTATTCTTGAATAAAGTTTTTTATTTTCTAAATAGTATCCTTCAGCCTCTTGTTCTGGGGCTTTTTTTCCTGTGAATCTGTGGCTGTAATAGAGTCAGTGTTCTTTACTTATTGGTAGTAAATTCTATGAACCATAGTATGACATTGTTGGACCAGATCTTGTGATATCACAGCTCTGTGTCTGACTCTCCATTACATGAACACACACATCACTCATTTACATTGGAACGGTAAGTATACCTTTAACACCAAATAAGGTATTTTCTAGGTCAGTTCTTCTTTCCAGATTATTCATGGATTTCTACCTAGGGTCAATACTTTTTATTGAATCTAACTAAGAGTCCAATCTCTTATGGACCAGCTCTTGAGGTTTAGACAGAAATCCTTTTAGATCAAGAATGGATACTTCCTATGAGGATTAATCCTGCATGCTCTGTGATGAGCTGACATTGACTAGCACTGAAGTAAGATTTATTTTTGGAAGCAGGATTTTTAAGTTGATTCTTTTGAATTCTCAGCAAATTCCAAAGAATAAGTATTCCTAGCCTTCTGGACTTCACCAAGTGAAGCAAGAGTGGAGATGGCTGAGGAGGGCAAGAATAGATCTGCACTCATGGAGTGCCTTCTCTGTGCCAGTGGGTGTCACACGAGCCTCACATCATAAATTGGGTAGAATTAACTTCAATTTCACAAGAGAATGCTGAGGCTCGAAGAGGATTTGCGACTTGCTCAAAGTCATTTTGCAAATAAGTGTGGAAATGAAATTGGTACCCGTGTCTGTGTGACCTCAATGCCTGTGCTCTCTCTTCAAAGGGGCTGGGTGGTGAAGGAAGAAGTAAACATTATACCTTCCCCCAGATGAGGTTCGTTTCTCCAGGGTCTCATTTCTGAAGCTATTCTTTTCATCAGCTCTCTTTGGACCTTAATAATCTTGTGCAAAGTAGGACACTGAGGCCTTTCTTGTGACACTTTATAGCTTTATTACTGTGCATTTTGTGTGTGGAGTTTTAAATATAGTGACTGTTAACTGTTAACCAAGTCCCCAAATTACAATAGGATCACATTTTATTTCTATTTTAATAAGATGGACTTTTAAAATATATTGTAATTTAAAATACAGCATAAAGATTTCTTCCTGAAATTATGAAACATCAATTTACAGTTAAAATCGCAAAGCAAGTCATGATATGTAAAGAGTATATAACATGATATGAATCATCATTTATTATTTGTACCTAAGGATCTAAAATGTAGTTGTCATTGTTGATTTATAAAAAGAGAAGTGATAGAGGAACATTTATCCAGCTCTGTGACAACACTGGAATTTTTATTGGAGAACCATTGTGTTCATTCTTTATCATCTCTTAGATGGTCTCATGACTACTTAAAATTATCCTGGTCTAAATTTCATATCAACTTGGGGCAGGGGGAAAGAGTTTGAAAGGATGATGTTATCAAATGCTTTAGTCCTAATTACCATGTATTAATGTTCCCTATCTCTCCCCATTTTTTTTTTTCCCATAGAAGAAAAATTCAAAGTGGAGACAAGAACCATTGCTGTTGACTTTGCATCAGAAGATATTTATGATAAAATTAAAACAGGCTTGGCTGGTCTTGAAATTGGCGTATTAGGTTTGTATTCTTGCCACACTTTACAGGTTCTTCTTGTATTATTATTTAACTTTCACTATGACTTTACATTTTTTCTTTGGATGTTAGATGTTTAGTAGTAAAATGACTAGTGAGAAAAAAATTGTCCTATTGATCATTAATGATCATCTAATTGATTATTAGATGATATGAATCTATATATGATTAAATCTATGTGTTTTTAGTTGTATGTTAAGCATGTACAACTTTGGGAATTTTCCTTTCCTGCTTCATTTTCAATCTCATTCTTTCTGTGTATGTTATAGTCATCCCTCAGTATCCATAGGGGATTGGTTCCAGGACCCTCTGCTGATACCCAAATCCACAGATGCTCAAGTACCTTATAAAAAATGACATAGTATTTGCACATAACTTATGTACATCCTCCTG
This sequence comes from Mirza zaza, assembly GCA_008750895.1. Lineage (NCBI taxonomy): Eukaryota > Metazoa > Chordata > Mammalia > Primates > Cheirogaleidae > Mirza > Mirza zaza. The sequence continues at coordinate 14,411 of VSMD01007296.1, read as the reverse complement.
AGTACTTTAAATCATCTCTGGATTACTTATAATACCTAATACAATACCTACACGTCACTTCATTTGCATAGATTTAATGTAGTACTACACATGTGACAAATTAAAGTTTTGCTTTTTGGAATTGTGGTATGTTTTTTCCCTGAATATTTTCAATCTACACTTGGTTGGATCCTCACGATGTCTACCCATTTACAGTTGAAGAAATGAAGACTTAGAAAAGTGTTCTCAGCCTTTTGTTCATTTTGTCCTCCCAAGAAACCTTTTTAGATATTTCCGCCAATATAACCCCCCCCATGAAATTTTAATACCACAGAAAAACACTGTATTTGTTTAGGTACTTTACTATATGTATATCTGTGATTTATACAAAAAAGAATAAAATCCCCCTCCACCACCACCAAATTTTGTCCCCTTTGTGGAGATATGCCCTGGTTGAAAATGCATAGTTTGGACAAGAGATTAGTGATTTGCCTAAGGTCACATAAAGATTGAGTAGTGCCACTGGGATTCAGTCTTATATTTGTTTTTTCCAAGTCTATGACTCTCATTTGTTATACCTCAGCTAGCTACCTTGCTCTTGTTACCAAAAACAGATGCATTTGCTGAGATAATGGTAGTATTGAACTTTGTTAGAGAGAAGATTCACCAGAAGATTTTCAGGGGAAAAAAGGGGCTTTGATAAGTTTCTACCATTCTTTGAGTCATTTCTAGAAAGAAACTAGGAGGGCAGGTAGTTCCGATAAATTTATATTTCTTTAGTCATAATGATTCCACCTCCCTTCCTCATACTATAAAAGAATGGTTTGTAGTTTTTTGTTTTTTTTTTTTAAGAGATAGGGACTTCTCTCCATTACCCAGACTGGAATGCGGTGGCCCAGTCATAGCTCACTGTAACCTTGACCTCCTAGGCTCAAGTGATTCTCTCACCTCAGCCTCCCAAGTAGCTGGGACTACAAGCCTAAGCCACCGTGCCCAACTAATTTTTTATTTTTTGTAGATAGGGGTTCTTGCTATGTTATCCAGGCTGGTCTCAAACTCCTGGTCTCAAGCGATCCTCCAGCCTAGTCCTTCCAAAGTGCTAGGATTATAGGCATGAGCCACTATGTCTGGAAGAATGGTCTCTTATGTAATTACTAGATAAGGCAATTTCAAAAAATCAATTGAACAAGTTTTTAGCCCCACATAGTACCCTTGGATGTGGGATTAACCTTGGTTTTGACATGGTATCCTTTCTCAGCTCTTGTCTGGTCCATATCATACACATACTCCCATACCACTAATCCCCCACTTACATGAGAACCAGTAGGCAAAACATGAATGAAAATACAGGTCTAGTTTTTACCTTTGTGTCTGCACATTCTTCTGTAAAGACATATTGCTGAGAGTCTTTCAAAGTTTCTCTTCCTTAGCCTAGATCTGGAATCTATAAAGTACCACTGACAACTGTATAAATCTTGACTTTTTTAAACTTTTAAATCAGCAGCTGTAACTTACTAGTCAGTATTGACACTTCCATGGTCCATCTTAACCTCTTTTCAATCTAGTGATGACGAGGGAAGGAAGGATGGCTTAGGCAGGAGGTTGGATAGAGAATCCCTAATAAGAGGAGACTGGAAGAAAGTCTTATTGTCTAGAACTTGTATTCTTAGAGAATGACTTACTTTGAGAAGTAGTTCAATTCATTACAGTTCTCCTTAGTTTTGCATAAATTTTAGCTGCTGCTTGGTAGGTGACCATGAAACTGTAGATGCTGTGGGACTATGGCATTGGAGCTGGAAAATATTGGGTATTGGGTTGCTGGAGGGTTATACATAGCATTCTTTAGCTGTTCATTCTTGACCCAGTGTCAAGTGTATGAAAAACCTTCACTTTGGGCATGATAGATAGATACGTTAACAATGAGAGTGTACAGGACACATTATCCCCAAGCACTTTTTCCAAATTTCTAGAATCCTTGTGTCAATACATAAGCACTGATATTTAGAAAGACTGATGTTTTCCCAGGCCTTGTATGCTAAATGAACCGTTGTTTTTGTGGTCCAGCTCCTTAGTAAGTTGCTGTGAGTTGGTGATTTATACTCCTATTTATTTATTTATTCATTCATTCATTCATTCATTCATTCAACAACCAATGAACTAGAGAAACAACAATGAACAAGAAAGCTATATACAAAATAGGAAAGACAACATTGAACAAAATAGTTATCTGTGGGGTAAGTGCTTTGAGAAGGGAAGGGCAGGGTATAATAAGAGTATAGGGGAAAAGGGAGTTGATACAGGGAGAACTAATGACTTGGCCTAGCCAGTGGGGTAGGCAAAAGGAAGATTCCAGAAATACTTAGGAAGTAGGTAAATCAGGATTTTATGATAGATTGCAAGTGTGATGAAGAAGAGAGAACTCATGGATTCATGGATGACTTTCAGGTTTCTGGCTTAAGCATCTGCACCAATATTGCCATTGATTGAAATGGGGAATCCTTGACGATGAGCCTTTTGTGGGGAGTGAGGATTGCTTAAGTTTGGGATTCCCTAAGGATGTCCAAGTGGAATTGCTAAGTTGATAGTTGGATATATAGGTCTAGATTTCAGTACAGCTCTGGACTGGAGGTACAGTCTGGAGATTAGCCATCTATGAGTAGCGATCTCATTGAATCAGTGAGACTGGAGGTGATCCAGGGAGAATGTACAGAATATAAAGAGAAAACTGAAGACAGAGCTCTTTGAGTTCTCTTCCCTCCCATCAGAGGCTGCCTGGAATATATAGGGTCAAGGAGGGATAGTTTTTTGCATGAGTTCAGCATATCTAATAGAAATATTACACAAGCTACCTATGTAATTTTAAATTTTCTAATAGTTTCATTTTTAAAACATTAAAAAGAAACAAGTGAAGTTAATTATTTTAACCCACTATATCCAAAATATTTCAACATGCAATCAATATAAAACATTTTTGAAATACTTTGCATTCTTTTTTCATACTAAGTCTTCAAAATCTAGTGTGTATTTTACAGTTACAGAAAATCTCAATTCAGATTAGTCACATTTTAAGTGCTCAATAGCCACATGTGGCTAGTGGCTACTATATTTGACATCTCAGCTCTAGTTCATCTTGGCCATCTCTCACCCTCTGTTTGTATGGGAGAGCCATAAATATAGTCTCTAGATTTTTCTTGTGCTTTAAAGCAGCAGTTCTCAACCAAGGGCAATTTTGCAGTGTATGGGAGTGTTCAAAGGCATTTCTGATTTTCCTCCTTGGCTAGGGCAGGGTGGTTCTACTGGCACTTAGTGGGTAAAGGTTGGGGATGTTGCTAAACAGACCACAATGCATATAGGATAGCCTCCCAGAACAAAGAATTATTGGCCCAAAATGTCAGTAGTACTGGGGTTGAGAAACCTTGCTTTGTTATACTGTCATTAGGTGGTTCTGATTGAATACTTATTGAAACATATGCAACTTTGGTTTTGTTTTCTAGTTGGTTACAGATCAATAAAAAAAGTATTTATAGCTAATGTTTATGTAATCCTTTAAAGTACATAGTAGCACTCTCATGTATTTTATCTCATTAGCTGGGTGGTAATTTTAGTTTTCTTCCTACTCTACCACCACTGTCTCCTTAATTGTAAGCTTTACCTGATTATTATTGACATTTATTAGCAAATATTTTACACATAGTAATTTTAATTTGTCAAGATTTTTGAGGAAACTATTGAAACACCTTTGTAAGCTAAAATTCAATCTTGTTACTAGGTCATATTTCAACTCTAATCTTATAGTCCCTTCTCTAGTGTGGGTATAACCCTTTAGAACTTATGGGGACATCTGATGTTTATATGTTTTTTTCTGTTATGATTACCTAGGTTTCCAGCTCCCTCAGCTTCTTTCTTCTCTCCCTCATCCCCATCCAGATCCCACTTACCCCAGCCTCTGTCTAGTAAGGACAAAATAATCTTATTTATTCTCCTTCCTCCTCCGTTTAAGGCAAGTCTCACCTTTATAACATTCCCTTAAAATATTCTATGTATAGATTGATTTCTGGTAAAACCTAGCGATCCGTATTAAGTCATACGAAGTAATGTTTTTCTACTGAATTTTAATGAAACTAGTAATGATAAAAAGAAAAATACATCACCAGGGTACACCCTATTTGTTTGAATAACGTTACACACCAAATTACAGTCAGTGTTAATAAAGAAAATTAATATTTTTCAGAATTACAAAAGAAAATGCTAAAGCCCTTTGTCATGAAAGAAACATTAAGTTTTCAATAAGATAAGTGGAAAGAAAACAGCCACGAATTGTGTGAATTTATACTGAAAGGTCACCATAACTTGATGAGGCTATAAATGCTTAAGGTTGAAAAGTTGGATTCTTAACCCTGTTATGTAAAAAAAAGTAAGCATCTGCTGTCTTCTCTCAGGCAAATGCCAAGAAACACAGATTTCAGAAAGCTTAAAAAACTTCAACTATTTGGAGAAAATGACATCCTTACTGCTTTGAATAAGCAAACAATTGGTTAACAAAATGTGATTGCTATAATGCTTACTTGATTCCTCAGGAGAGACTCTCAGGTATGCTCCAGATTGGTTTGGAGAGCTTTGCACAATACATTGCAGGGAGACATAATTTACCAAGGCCAAAGGAGTAGCCTTGGATTTGAAGTATGCCACAGATAATACTTTTTTCAAATTCTGCTGTGACTTTTTTAACTTTTAAAAAAGAGTGAGATTCTTTATTCTAGAAGTAGAAAGGTCCTCTTGGAAAAATACAGTTACTTAGTTTATGATTTGATTTTAAAAATAATCAACCATAGGTTTATGCAAACTTTAATTCATCCTAGACTGTAATTTTCCCATGCCAAATACTCTCAAAGTCTCCACCCACGGTGTCATGGTATATATGAGCTGTAGAATGAATAGAATCCGTTGGTACAGGATGGCCTTTGTTACCATGCTGGCTTAGTGTATTTAGGACTATCTGTTAGCCATTGACATTTTTGGTCCTATCCATACATTGTCTAGAATATTAAGAGGTCTCATTTTAACAATAGTATGTATAGATAATAAGGGTCAATTGATTGCAAAGAATCACTGATTGCCAAAGCTGGAATAAACTTTATTATTCTCTTTACTTCCTATGCCCTTTGTAAGTGATACTTGCTCCACTAATATACTTGGTGTGTTATTTTTTTAATTACTGTACTTCCCTTTTCAGCTAAATGCAAACTCTTTGTTATCCTTGCCCATGCTTCTATTTTCCTCATTAAAGTTTTTGGATTTGGGGAAGGATTTGTGTTCCATTTTTCTCCCCTAAAACCTAGTGTTTCTCAGAATGTTCTGGAAGAGAGAGTGGTCAAATAGGTTATATTTGCTAAATTAAATGATAGTTTGAGCAGGGATACTCATCAGAGTTAAGATCAGTCACCTCTGTCTCTGTGTATGCTGAAGTTTTCAAAGTTTCTCAACACAAGACCTCAAAGATTATTAGCTTCTTGGGGAAATGACTAGTTAACTTCCAGTTGGCAAACTGCTAGTTAATTGGTTTAGGATCCAGAGAGGGCTTCTTTATGGTTCAGTTCCCAAAGGATCAGAGAAAGAGGAATAGATATAGGCCTAGGAGAGAGAACCAAGGGGCCACAGGAGCTGTGCTGAGGAAAACTTTTCTGGGATTGCTTGGAAGGAAGGGAGATTGAGCATACTAGGAACTTATGCAACTTCCCAGTCCCTGTTGATTAAGGAAGTTACAAATAGAAGAGTCTTATTACTTCAGAGGGTTTTGAAATATATAGAGCAATGGATTATCTTCTTGTTGTTCTCAAGAACTTTACAAATTAAAAATTAGTTTTAAATTGCCCTCTTTTGAAATTTAAATGCCTCTGAAGGGGCCAATGGCATCTATCATTTATATCTCATTGGGATTAGTCTATTCAGTTTATTACCTGTGTACTTCTTGCTTCATCAGCCATCCTGAGAAAATGGCTATTTTAGTTAGTAAAGGGAATGGGAAACTCATTTTGAAATGGAGAAGGAAAGGCTTAAAGAGGAAACTATGTGGTAGGTTGGTGATGAGTGGGGTGCTCAGTGCTCAGATGGGGGAAGAGCAGAAAGGCAAAATAAAGTTAGTTGGGAGAGCATCAAAGATAAACTTCAGACTTTTTATTGGGGTTTCATTAGGTAGGCATGATTGAGTAAGTCACTGGCCATGTGATGTAACTCAATCTCCAGCCCTCTTCCCTTTTCTGGAGATTGGTCTGGCTCAAAGCCCCAGCTGTCTAGTCACATAGTTGGTCTTTCTGGTGACCAACACCCCTCCTGAGTTATCTTGATTCCACTGCCAGGTATATATCCAAAAGAAAGGAAATCAATATATCAAAGAGATATTTGCACTCCCATGTTTATTACAGTACTACTCATAATAGCCAAAATATGGAATCACCTTAATGTCCATCTGTGGATAAGTGGGTAAAGAAAATGTGATATATACACACCATGGAATATTTAGCCATAAGAAAGAATGAAATCATCTCATTTGCAGCAATATCAGTGGAACTGGAGGTCAATATGTTAAGTAAAATAAGCCAAGCACAGAAAGACAAATATTACCTGTTTTTACTCATCTGTGGGAGCTAAAAAAGTGGATCTCATGAAGATAGAGAGTAAGCTGCGCACGGTGGCTCACGCCTGTAATCCTAGCACTCTGGGAGGTCGAGGCAGGCGGATCGCTCGAGGTCAGGAGTTCGAAACCAGCCTGAGCAAGACCAAGACCCCGTCTCTACTATAAATAGAAATAAATTTAATTGGCCAACCAATATATATAGAAAAAAATTAGCCGGGCGTGGTGGCACATGCCTGTAGTCCCAACTACTTGGGAGGCTGAGGCAGCAGGATTACTTGAGCCCAGGAGTTTGAGGTTGCTGTGAGCTGGGCAACAAAGTGAGACTCTGTCTCAAAAAAAAAAAAAAAAAAAGTAGGTAAAGAGAGATTGATAAATGGGTACAAATATGCACTTAGGTAGAAAAAATAAGACCTGATGTTCAGTAGATCAGTAGGATAACTATAGTTAACATTGATTATTTCAATATAGCTAGAAGAAAATAATTTGAATGTTCCTAGCATAAAGAAAAGACAAATATTTAAGATGATGGATATCTCATTACCCTGATTTATTTATATGAATGTATCAAATGATCACATATGTGCCCTGAAAATATGTACATCTAGTATGTATTAATTTTTTAAAGTTCAAAAAAAAATCAGGTGTGATCGTGGGCCTGCCATGAATAACAAAGGCACTCCTATCACTCAGGAAATTCCAATGATGTAGAACCTCCATCCTATTAACAAAGAGCAGACAAATTTTTTATTATACAGCACCTTTTCTTTCCTGTTTGTTGGTTGATTCGTTCAATCAACCATATATTAATTAAGTAAACAAGTAAAATTCCAAACAAAACAGACATGGTTTCTGCTTTTATGGACAATAGCCATTGAACAAATATTTGGGAATGTGTTGTATATAATGAAGGAGTATGTTACTGAGAAGAGTAAGGGTGTCACAGATGATCTCCCTGAGAAAGTAATGTTTAAGTTGAAACCTGAAGCCTAATTAACGTCAGGAGAAGAGATGTGGGAAGGTTTTCCAGGTGGAAGAAACAGCATGTACGAAAGCACTGAAGTCAGTGTGCTTGGCATGTTGGAGGGACTGACAGAAGACCTGTGAGTCTGGAGTGAGGATTTCAAAGGGGACAGTAGCAAGAGATAAGTCTGGAGATTAAGCAGAGCCAGATTTTGAAAGTCTTAGAAAACCAACTTAATAAGTTTGGACTTTATTGGAAGTACAATGGGAAGCCATTGTAGAATTTTAAGCATGAATTGACAATACATTAAGCATTTTAGAGGGCTTATTCTGACTCCTGAGGGGAAGAAGGTAACATTAGTTATGGGGAGACCAGTAAGGCTATTTCAGCAATGGCGCATATGATGGGATAGCTGTGGGAACAGATAGAAATGGATTGACTAAGAGAGATGTTTAGGAAATAGAATAGGACCTATTCTTCAAAATAGGTCCTTCATCAAAAATAGGACCTATTTTTGATGAAGGTCCTCATCAGAAGTCTTGAGTGAATAATGATAATACAGTCTTGTTTTATTTTAAAATCATTATTGCCAACCTGCAGTGAGTATTTATTTTTGTTGTTGTTGGAAATTAATTTCTTTCTATTTTTAGTAGAGATGGGGTCTTGCTCTTGCTCAGGCTGGTTTCGAACTCCTGACCTCAAGCAATCTGCCTGCCTCGGCCTCCCAGAGTGCTAGGATTACAGGCGTGTTATATGTCAGATACCATGCTAATGAATTTCATTTAATCCTCAACAACTCTATAAGGTAGATACTAATATTTGTATGCCCATTTTACAGACAAGAAACAGAGTTACAGAGGTTAAAGACACTGTCTAGAATGAGACAGCTGGTAATTAACTACTTCCAGGTTTTGACTTGAGCCACTGGATGTCACTTCCCTAGGACAGGGAACCCTGAATCAGGAGCAAATGCTGTAGAGGAAAATGATGATTTCACATTGGGATATGTTAAAATTGATATGGCTGGGAGAAATCCTAGTGGAGACAATTGGATCACTGGACACAAATGCCCTTCTTTGCTGGAAGGGAGCCACCTTGGTGTTGAATGAGGCAGAAGCCTGGTATAGAGAATCATGGCAAACAGAATAGGTACATGGGTTTTTCTATCTGTCTACCTACCTACCTATCCTTATCTATGTGTATGCATACACACACTAGGAGATTCATCAGAAACATTATCAGACTAAGTATGGTGCCTTTTAGTTCCATTAGATGTGTTGACTGAGATTGGATTCATAAAGCGAGCATAAAACTTTTAGACCTAAATTTATTGATTTTTGCTCAAAAAACCACCAATAGTATTAAAGCAGAAACTTTAACTTAAAACTGGATAATTAGCTTTGTGATTTCAGAAATGTAAATAGAACCATAAGTCATGAAATTGATAAATGTTCTTCCTATTAGCTAACATTTAACTACCAACCTCATGTCATCCTTTCCTCATCTCCTTTTCTAATTTTATATATGGCAAATCTTACCTAGTTTTGTAATGAATATTACATAGCCATTTATAATTAAACAGTGGAAATGAAATGTTCTGTTGTGTTGCTTCTGACTCAGTCTTAATTTTTCAATTTCTGATGAAAGGCACTCCAAATTTAAAGCTTTGTAAACTCTCTTTTATTTGGAAATTGCTACTCACAAGTATATGAAAACTGTAAAGTTTGCAAAATGTTTTACATGGTGTTCCAAATATCATCTGTCAGAGTATGAACATGTGCTAGCTACAGCAATATGTTAAATAAGGCAAAGAAGGAATTTTCATCACTTTCCAAACTCTCTCTATAGACTGTAAAACTAGACAGATATACTTGAGTGAAATAAAGAGGATAGAGGAGCAATTAGGAAATTTTTTTTTTTTTTGAGACAGAGTCTCGCTTTGTTGCCCAGGCTAGAGTGAGTGCCATGGCATCAGCCTAACTCACAGCAACCTCAAACTCCTGGGCTCAAGCGATCCTCCTGCCTCAGCCTCCCGAGTAGCTGGGACTACAGGCATGCGCCACCATGCCCAACTAATTTATATANTTTTTTTTTGAGACAGAGTCTCACTTTGTTGCCCAGGCTAGATTGAGTGCCATGGCGTCAGCCTAGCTCACAGCAACCTCAAACTCCTGGGCTCAAGCAATCCTCTTGCCTCAGCCTCCCGAGTAGCTGGGACTACAGGCATGCGCCACCATGCCCGGCTCATTTTTTCTATATATATATATTAGTTGGTCAATTAATTTCTTTCTATTTATTGTAGAGACGGGGTCTCGCTCTTGCTCAAGCTGGTTTTGAACTCCTGACCTTGAGCAATCCGCCCGCCTCGGCCTCCCAGAGTGCTAGGATTACAGGCGTGAGCCACCGCGCCCGGCCATGGAAATTTAATCAGTATAAACAGCTATTCTGCTTAACTGCTGCTCAGAGCTCTGTCTTTCAGAAGGATCTCTCCACTTCAGTGTTGGTCATATTTAAAAACAAGGTATTTTGTGTTGGGCACAAACTAGGAGTTCAATAAATTTTTGTTGAATAAATGACCACACAAAAGCAACAACTCGTCTTCCTCCTCCATTTATTAATGTATTAGTATGTTCCAAGCATTGTTTTAAAGAGTTCATGCATCTTATTTCATGTAATCCTTGAAGAATTGTCTCTATTTAATATATAAGGACAATGAAGAAACTGAGGTTTATCAGGGTGAAATCATTTGCCTCTTGTGGGAGCCAGTGGTGGTGGGGCCAGAACTGAACTCTGGGTCTGTTGGACTCTGAGATCTGTGCCCTTTTAGCCCAAAAATTTAAGACAGGAGGGGTTTCCCCCACTTTTGGTATATATACTATTATTGAAGCCTACATTTTAAAAATTCAGTTTATTTTTAAATATAATGAGGTGACAGCATTCTTTTCAAATCAATTTTTATTAATGAACTCTAATGTGAATGTTGGAACTGGATTAGTGTATGTAACCATAAATGTGACTGAAATGTTAACATTTTCTGTTTTGATGCAATGAGAAGGAAATGTAGGAGAATATTTTGCATTATTTGATATATATTAATATATTGGGAAGCCTAACCATTAGACAAAGTATTTTTAAACCACCTTAATTTCTTATGTCTTCAATCTGGAAAGAGAAGCAGGTTGAAGGTGGTCTGTGTTGGGTTACCCGTATCTGTTATTATTGTGTTTGTTCAAATGGATTTTTAATTTCTAGTAATTTATTGCTATCTGCTCCTCTGTTATGCCCAACCCACATACTGAAAATTTAATTTTCTGATGACATCATTCTATCTCTAGAGCAGCTGGTTATGATAGAGGATTCAAAGTCAGTCCAGTGAGATCAGTAGCAAATGAACATAGAAAAAACAGAAATCTTGTGTATATTCTTTTGTTTTTTTAAGTAGAGCTGTGGAAATGATTTTTAAAAGGTAGTGTGATGTCATTTAGAATATATATTTATAAAACATTCAGAATTACTCCATGGATTTTCTGAGTCTTTAAAATGCAGCACTTATATCAATATTAGTGTCTGTGAAGTTGTGGTTGGCGGCGGAGGAGAGCCTGGCTAAGCACAGCTCACTGTCAGCTCTTCCCTGCCAGGATCAACTCCAAGAGGATGGCTCCTCTGCCTGCCACCACTTTCCTTTTCCAATTCCCTTGTCCTTGTTCTTGATCTGTCTTCACCTCTGTTCTCTCTCTGTCCCTTCTCACGTACTCTTCCCCATCTTAGAACTCCAGTCAGAAACTGATAGGAAAGGTTTTATTACTGTTCAGGGTCCTTCAGTGATTACTGGGGTACTGGTAGAAATTCTGCAATTACACAGATATCCTTTGTTTTCTGAGAGACGTAGTTGGTTACAAAAGGGTTTGCAAGTCACTGGGAAAAAAATTTCAATCTCTCTCTGGTGCCTCACTTGAAGAATTCAATCAAACTCACTAATAAACATGTTTAATGCTAATTTAAGATGCTACCATTTAAAGGAGATTTTCAACTATCTGAGTAATGTTGGAACAACTTGTGGCATTGTTTTGTTTGGTGAATCCTATAATGAATCCTGTAATATGTAGAGATGGCATGGCGTTCACCCGTTCTTAATGAGATTTAATTACAATGGGAGTATTTTCATCCTTCACTCCCACCCAAAGCCTGTTTTCTTCCTTTTGCAGTACCCTGAAGGCTTTAAACCTGCTGTTTGGCTATTGCTGCCACCTAACGTCTCAAAATAAAATTGCAGTGGGTTTGCCTTTTCCAAAAGATTTGCACTATTCTGCAGTTTATGGAAATAACTAATTGAGAGCAACAGTTGTTTTGCTCTATATTCTTAAGTAATAGCATCCTTGGCTGGGCACGGTGTTTCAGGCCTGAAGCCTAGCACTCTGGGAGGCTGAGGCAGGAGGATTGCTTGAGGTCAGGAGTTGGAGCAGCTCTTGTTCGAGCCTGAACAAGAGCAAGACCTCATCTCTACTAAAAATAGCAAAACTTAGCTGGATGTGGTGGTGAGTGCCTGTAGTCCCAGCTATTCTACTCGGGAGGCTGAGGCAGGAAGATTGCTTGAACTCAGGAGTTTGAGGTTGCTATGAGCTAGGCTGACACCATGGCCCTCTAGCCTAGGTTACAGAGCAAGACTTTTGTCTCAAAAAATAACAATAATAATAATAATAATAATAATAGCACTCTAAAATGATTACCTATGGTGGGGAGATTATGGGTAGCGTACATTCCACAAACAAAAGATAAAATTAATAAAACAGGAAGGGATTTAAGAGTCCTAATCCCTAGTATAGGACAAATTGCCAGTGTGACCTTGGCATATACTCCCCCTCATAAAATTGGACACGATGCTCTGAATGGCTTATTCCAGCTGTAACATTGTTTTATTGTGTGTACTTTTTGGTTATAAAAGCATAACCCTTCTACATGATATCATTTATTTCTTTGGTCTAAAGTTCTCAGTGTTTAACATTTTCTTTTTTTATTGATATATTTGTGCATATTTATGGGATACATGTGACATTTTGTTACATGCACAGAATGTTTAATGATCAAGTTAGTGTATTTAGAGTATAATCACCTCAAGTACTTATCATTTCTATGTGTTGGGAACATTTCAGGTCCTCTCTTCTAGCTATTTTGAAATGTATAATACATTGTTTCACCCTACTCTGCTATCAAACATGAGAACTTATTCCTTCTAACTATGTATGTGCACCCATTAACCAATCTGTCTTTTCATGTTTTTTTTTTTAATTTTTCACATTCCTCTGTAATAACCAACCTCTCTTCATCCCCCCACTCCCATACCACCCACACATCCTTCCCTGCTTCTGGTATCTATCATTCTGCCCTCTACCTACATGAGATCTACTTTCTTTAGCTCCCGCATATGAGTGAGAATATGTGATATTTGTCCTTCTGTGCCTATCTTTTTTACTCAACATAATGACCTCCAGTTCCATGCATGTTGCTGCAAATGACATGATTTTATTCTTTTTTATGGCCAGATAGTTATTCTGTTGTATATATATACCACATTGTCTTTATCTATTCATCTGTTAATAGACACTTAGGTTGATTTCATATCTTGGCTATTGTGACTAGTGCTGTGATAAACATGGGGGTGCATGTATCTTTTTGATATATTGATTTCTTTTCCTTTGGATAAATATCTAGTAGTGGGGTGACTGGATTGTATGGTAGTTCTGTTTTTAGTTTTTTGAGAAACCTCATGCTGTTTTCCATAGTGGCTATACTAATTCACATTTCTACGAACAGTGTATACGAGTTCCCTTTTCTCTGCCTGCTCGCCAGCATCTGTTATTTCTTGTCTTTTTGATAATAGCTGTTCTAACTGGGGTAAAATGATATCTCATTGTGATTTTGATTTGCATTTCCCTGATGATTAGTGATGTTAGGCATTTTTTCATATACCTGTTGGCCATTTGTATATCTTCTTTTGAGAAATGTCTATTCATATCCTTTGCTCACTTTTTAATGGGATTATTTGATTTTTTTACTATTGAGTTGTTTAAATTCCTTGATATTCTGGATATTAGTGTCTTGTCAGATGAATAATTTGCAAATGTTTTCCCATTCAACAGGTTGTCTCTTTGCTCTGTTGATTGTTTCTGTAGCTGTACAGAAGCTTTCTAGTTGAACATGTTTTCTTATAGAGCTATGTTAAATAGATGTTCACATTTCCATTGTGTGAACAGATAGCTTTGATAGCTTTTCTTTGCTCAATTAGCAGAGATAAATCTGAAGACTCTATATTGTTAATACAGCATTAGCCAGAATAACACTGCTGCTTGCTTAGTTATTTGTGGACTTTCTTAGCTTGACTTTGTACTTGTATGTGGTAAGATTATGAAGTCAACTGCTGCTTACGAAGTTCTCAGATTTTGTTTTTATAAAACCAAATCTGGCCCGGCGCGGTGGCTCAAGCCTGTAATCCTAGCTCTCTGGGAGGCCGAGGTGGGCGGATCCTTTGAGCTCAGGAGTTCGAGACCAGCCTGAGCAAGAGCGAGACCCCATCTCTACTATAAATAGAAAGAAATTAATTGGCCAACTAATATATATAGAAAAAAATTAGCCGGGCATGGTGGCGCATGCCTGTAGTCCCAGTTGCTTGGGAGGCTGAGGCAGCAGGATTGCTTGAGCCCAGGAGTTTGAGGTTGCTGTGAGCTAGGCTGACGCCATGTCACTCACTCTAGCCTGGGCAATAAAGTGAGACTCTGTCTCAAAAAAATAAAAATAAAAAAAATAAAAAAATAAAACCAAATCTGGGCCGGGCGCGGTGGC
>VSMD01007295.1:0-35442 GCA_008750895.1 Mirza zaza | reverse complement strand
CTGAAAAATAATTGTGTTGTGACCGAACAAGTAGAGTATGGCATTCCCGTGACCGAAATAACATACAAGCCTTAAAATTTGAGGGGAAAAATACTGGTGGGAAAATGTTACTGGCAATAAGTGCCATTTACCTAGAAGATCTTGAATGAACGTAACAGACTCTAACGTTGGTCCAGCCCAGGGACCTGGACACCACCATCGTTATGACCAACCCCAACTTGGGACCAAGGGGAACTCAAGAATACGTTTGAAATAGTCATGACATCTAGAACTGGGCAGTATCCCTCCTTCACTGGCTGTTCAGTGTGGCAAGACGAATGACAATGTCATGTCTCTCCAACTCATCCATTTGATAGTCATCCTGACAGCCTCCCCTTCCCAGAGGAATTTTGTGAGGCAAATTTTCCCACTTATCTTTGAGGAATTATACCTTGGAATGATTTTTAACTCTTTCCATTATCTCCTAAAAGTATAGCTTGGTCCCAAGCTCTTTGTTAACAAATATGTACTGAGTACTCTTTCCCAAGCTTGGTGCTGGGTGCTCAGTGTGAAGTTTAGAGTCTGGCAGGAAAGCCAGACATTGAATAGTTGAGTTAAGTTGTGGTAAGATCTATGGAGTGTATGGGTGTCTTGAGTGTCTATAACTGGGAGACTTAACCTGGACGGTGCAACAAAAAGAAAACCAAGAAGGTAGATGTCTCCAAGAAGCAAGGAAGACCTAGGTAGAGGCCTCATCGTGGCAAGTGTATAGCTTATTCCAAGAGTGGACGGAAGGAAGGCCCATGGGACTAAAATAAGACCCACCCATAAAATAAGCCCTAGCAGGATGTCTAAGCATGTGCGCAATAGAAGCCCCACCCCGAAAATAAGCCCTAGTGCTGGGCGTGGCTATGAAAATAAGCCCTACTGCTGGGCGTGGCTATGAAAATAAGCCCTAGTGATGGGCGTGGCTATGAAAATAAGCCCTAGTGCTGGGCGTGGCTATGAAAATAAGCCCTAGTGATGGGCGTGGCTGCGCAGCGCATCTGCACAACCCATGCATGTCATCGCAGAGCGGGAAAGAACACGAGCAGCCCTTCTCATCTGCCCCGTGACAGCTCTATGGCTCCACAGGAGAGATCGGGGCCAGTGGTTCTAAAGGAAATAGAGTCGCAAGACATTCAGGATGGGATTCGGGGTTTGGAGAGTGAGGATGATGTTCCAGAAGAAGACGACTTCACTCTATTTGAATCAATGTAGATGGTTGTACCGTACTTAAAAAAAAAAAATAACACATCCCCTGAAAATAAGCCCTGGGGTGTCTTCTGGAGGAAAAGTAAATATAAGACCCTGTCTTATTTTCGGGGAAACGCGGTATGTGCCTGGCAGCACTCCAGGAACTCAGAATTCATCGGGGTTCCCTACAAAGATCCTTGCCCTGGGGGAAGTGTATGGTCTAGACAAGGCCAGAGACATTGCTGGCAGGACCCAGGGCAGATTGAAAATGTGGGGCTCCTTGTTCGAACATTACTAAAAATTCAAGAATGTGACAGCAGAGCATTCAACCGAAGAGTCCTTCTAGGTGCGGAGCCCCATGTGCCTGTAGGTTGCATGTCAGTGTCGCTGGCCCCATTAGGAGGGAGACGGGTAATGCACAATGACGAGTGAGCGTGCAGATGACACAGCGGGTGAGAAGGCGACAAGTGCTGCGGAGAGGAAAAGAGTGGAACAGAGGAATCAAGTTGCAGGTTTAAACGGGGCGGGCAGAGTACGATGCATTGGAAGAATGAGGATCGAGCAGGGATTTGAGCAAAGCGAGGGCGTCAGCCCTGGTGTCCGGGGAGACAGCGTTGCAGGCGGGTGGCCAGCCGGAGCAAAGCCCCCAGGCAGGGAGCGTGACCAGCGTGCTGGAGCAGAGAGTGGGAAAGCAGGCAGAGAGGAAAGGGGGGACCGCACCGTGGGGGGCGGTGCTCAGAGCCCACTGTAAGGACTTTGACCTTTCCCTTGACATTTTAAAAGAATTGCTTTGGCCACTACAGGGAGGAGAACCTGTAGGTGAGTTAAAGGCAAAGGCGGGGAGAACTGTAAGAAGCTACTGCAATAATCCCAGAGAGGGGGAGAAGACAGAATGGGAATGAATGACGTCTATGAGGTTTTATTTTCATGTGTATGTATGTATATATCATGTATACATACATGCTCCTAACTTGGAAAGATATCCACGCTATGCAAGATAAAGCAACAGTTCATAAAACAGTAAGAGCTTAATGACCCTTACTACATATCTATGTGTGTGTGTGTGTATGTATATATATATATATGTATGTAGAAAAGATCAGGAATGTCTACATATATACATATATGTATCTTCTACATATATATGTATGTAGAAAAGATCAGGAATGTCACGAACCAAGCTGTTAATAATAGTTACTTCTGGCCGGGCGTGGTGGCTCACACCTGTAATCCTAGCTCTCTGGGAGGCGGAGGTGGGCGGATTGCTTGAGCTCAGGAGTTCGAGACCAGCCTGAGTAAGAGCGAGACCCCATCTCTACTATAAATAGAAAGAAATTAATTGGCCAACTAATATATATAGAAAAAATTAGCCAGGCATGGTGGCACATGCCTGTAGTCCCAGCTACTCGGGAGGCTGAGGCAGCAGGATTGCTTGAGCCCAGGAGTTTGAGGTTGCTGTGAGCTAGGCTGACGCCACGGCACTCACTCTAGCCTGGGCAACAGAGTGAGACTCTGTCTCAAAAAAAATAAAAATAAAAATAATAGTTACTTCTGTGCATTGGCACTGACAGGTGGTGAAGAAGAATGCCACTTTTCATTGTATAGTCTCCTGAAATGCTTGAGTCTTTTGTTACAAGCATGCATCTGTTTTGCAAATTAAAAACAAACCAACACTGCTCTTCAAGATGGGATAGCCCGGGAGAGGTTCCTTTCTTCACACTTGAACGTGGGGAAGGCCTGGCAGAGACTGGATGATGCCTAAATAGGCTTCTGTCATTTAAGATGTGGGCAACCTCAAAAAAAAAAAAAAAAAAAAGTGAAAACAAGACTACAAGGTTAGTGAGATGGGGATTTGCAAACGTGGAGAAAATTGGGTAAGACAGTAAATGATGGACCTAATAGAAGCAATCCAGGTACAAAGTGTTTTGCGTCTGTTAACCCTTTGCACTCGGACGTCGAGTGTGACTCGACACGGTTGGCATCGGTTGCAGCAAGAGAAAAAAGCAAGCGAGTGCAAAGGGTTATTAACAAAGGTATGGTAGAGAGAAGAAGGATTTAGGCTGAGAAGCAAATGAACTCTTCTAATAAGAGGATGGGAACCCTGGGCCAGTGGACTTCAGCACTATAATTTGGGGGTGACCTAGGAGGGGTTTTCAGGGTGCCAAAGTGGGTTTCCTGCTGTCCGTGGTGCTGAAGCCCAACCTTCTGCAAGCCGAGATGGTCACCACCACTGTCCCTAAGCACAATACACACAGCTTGCTTTTCAGTGTTGTTCTGCTATTTTGAAGCCTAGAGTTTGGAAGGAACAAGGCTACCTTGGCCCTTCGTGGTACAACCTTTCCATTTTGGACCACACGCCCTCGCAGCTGGGTCTGGCCAGCCTGCACCGTGCTCCTTGTTTTGTTTTGTTTTTCTGGTTAACTCCTTCTCTTCCTTCTGGCCTCAGTTGAATGATAACCTTCCTCCATCTGGCTAAGCCTCTTAATTACTGTCACAGGATCCTGTGCCTCTGCTTGGTTTTGGTTTATATGCATTTGTGTATCGACCCCCAGCCAACCCTAAGCTCTTGAGACCAGGATCCCGGTGTTTGTAGCCGTACCTACCATGTGCCTGGCACACAGCTGGTCTTCCATAAATGTGTTGAGGAAATGAGTCACTGAGAAGCAAGCCTTGCTGATTACACAGAGCGACAGCCTTTCAGAGCTCTTTTCCCTTCAAATCTACAATCCTGAGATCAAAGAGAATTTGCTGTCTGAGGGATAAACGTACCTAAAAGCACAGTGCTCATTGGAGCGGTGTTTAGAGCTTCCCTACTTACAAGCTGTAACGAGGTGTGTTCCAAAAGCTCTCGGATCTTACTGTGCTAAATATCCACAATGCTGATAGTTGTCGACTCATTGTAAGAAAAATCACTTGGAGGAACTCAAAGGGCTCTTCCTTTCACAATTAATGCAGGAGGGGCCCGGAATGCCCACCAGCAAGAAAAATGCTGACGGCTGTAACAGATTCTTAGCACGTTTAGCGTGACTACTTATGGCAGGCAAAGAACTTGCATGACAGGAGGGCTTTACAAACAACTTCGATTTAGTTGGCTAAGCCAGGGACCACTGTAAGAAAAGATACCAAGGGCCAGGTGTGGTGGCTCACGTCTGTAATCCTAGCACTCTGGGAGGCCGGGGCAGGCGGATTGCTTGAGGTCAGGAGTTCGAAACCAGCCTGAGCAAGAGCGAGACCCCGTCTCTACTAAAAATAGAAAGAAATTAATTCGAAACCAGCCTGAGCATGAGTGAGATCCCTGTCTCTACTATAAATAGAAAGAAATTAATTGGCCAACTAATATATATATATAGAGAAAAAATTAGCCGGGCATGGTGGTGCATGCCTGTAGTCCCAGCTACTCGGGAGGCTGAGGCAGGAGGATCGCTTGAGCCCAGGAGTTGGAGGTTGCTGTGAGGCTGATGCCACGGCACTCTAGCCAGGGCAACAAAGTGAGACTCTATCTCAAAAAAAAAGAAAAGGTTTGTGTCCTTTACTGAGGACTCCGAGATGGGCTAAAACACTTTGCACTTTTAGGCCCCTTCACAGACAGGGGAAACTGAGGCTTCAAGAGAGGTTAAGGAATGTGCTTAAGAACCACACGGGAAATGAAGAAGCTCTTGGCTTGGCAGGGTTTGCTTCACTGCCAGGGTGCCATGCTACGCCGTGCTGCTCGAACTTCCCAGGGCATGTGAATTAGCTGAGGGTCTCGTTAAACGTTATGCTCTGACTCAGGAGGTCTGCGGTGGAGCCTGAAGTTCCGAATGTCTAGCAAGGCCCCCCGGTGATGAGGAGGCAGCCGGTCCGCAGGCAGCACTTTGAGTAGCAAGACCCCAGCCCGCTGCAAACGCACAGCTCCTTCCGTTTCAGCACCACAGTGTTGGGACGAGTTGGAGCGAGGTGCCTTCAGCTGACCACTTGACCCCGGTACATTTGGGACAACGGGGAGACGGGGAAGACACCAATCCAGAAGCAATCGTGGTTATGGAATGCATACACTGCCATGTATTTTGTACAGTAAAAATGCATTAAAAAATCGTTCACAAAAGAGACTTTAAAAATACAAGTAGGGGGTCGAGTCCTCACCGCCCCCCCCCACCACATTCTTTCAGGCATCAACCGTGTGATGGAGGGGAATCGGATTGATTTGGACGGTTTGATTTAATCATACAAAATACTCATCCATCATCTCTCGCCAAGACATTTACATGAAGTGGGGAGTAGGGGAGGGGCAGTAAGGAAAGTAGGCTCACAAGAATCAGTTTCCAACGCAAGGTTACAGTAGTTCAAATAAGACTAGATCTTTCTGCTTAACGCATGGTCCCTGTACAGCACAATACTGCCAAAGCAAACCTGGAGTGCGTGGAATTCAGGTGAAATTGCCGGATCAAAAGTCTTCAGAGACAGAGACAAGCCCGGGTGGGTAGAACACAGATTTTTGAAAATGTCAAATATCATTTCTTACAAGAAAGACGTCAAGATGTTAACTTCAGGATGCACTCCAAAGACCCACTTTGATTGCATTTATTTAAAACTGTGGACCGATAAGGAGAGCATCGGTCATTGGACATCACAGATTTTGCTAGAACTAGGGAGAAAAATCCTAGCAGAGGGGCCTTAGGAATGAAATCTCCAAGTTGGCTCTTAGGAATCTGATGCAAAATAGCATCATAATTCAGTTGTATTCTTCCTCGGCCCTGATACACCACAGCTCAATGTATGCTTTGTATGGAAAACTTTAATAATAAAAATAGCATTCACAGACTCTTTCTCCTCCTTTTTAGCTACAGAATGTACAAATTGTGTCTCTTCCAGGAAAGTAGCTTGTTTTATAAATGTCCACACAACTATAGCTACTCATTCTAATGTTATGTATAAACCCATAAGTCAAATAAAGCTATGAACAATGTAATATTTATATATGCATAGTGTTTTATAAAAAGATTGGCCCACATACTGGTTTTCATCAATACAGAAAGAGCATTAAGTCCATAGCACACTGCAAGAAACAAATGAGTGAAGAACAGAGAATGCAAACAAGTGCTTAATAATTCACAAGCGTCTCACCATAGAGGAAATGATGATATTCAAACCAACTAAAGCTTTAGAGAATTACTTATAGAGTCTCCCATTTTAAAACAACTTTACATACCTGATTTAGTTTACATTAAAATATACCCCCATGAATCAATTTGTTCCATATTCAGAAATATAAACACATATCACATTCCTCACAGCTAAATTTTTGTCATAAATTCTCTTTTATACAAGAAAAAAAGGCAACAGTTGTTTTTTTTTTTTTTTTTTTTCCCAACAGGCTCTGTTAGTTACAATTTTTAACTCTGTACACACAATGATTAGCTGGTTTTTTGTCTTTTTTTTTTCTTCATTTTTTTCTGTCTTTTTTTTTTTTTTTTTTACAGTACCATGGGAATAACAGTGATTGACTTGCAAAGTTTTGTGTCGGTGTGGAAGGTGCAAAACAGTACTACGGAAATACACAACGCACTGGAAGCAGCGGTTTGCTGTAGTGGTCCAACAGGTACAAGCAAACGTTTTGGCTCAGCTAGGCAGTAATCCATTTAAACCACAACCCAGGGCTATGGCCGACCCAAACACACCTCCTGCGGGATCAAAAAGAATGGGTCTTTGTGAAAAGAAAAATGGTTATGTTTTGTGCTGCTGTCCAAAGACTCCAAAGATGGCCAGGAGGCAGAAGTCTCCCAACTGGATCTAGAACCACTGGGATCACTTCCTTCCTTCCTCTTCCAGCAACCTAGAGACCTTGATGATGGTTTCCAAGCCAAATTGGCATTTCTAAGAATGAGCACCGCCCAACCCTCACTCCCTTAAATATCAACAGAGAAGTTCCTTCTGCCAAGGCTCGACACACTTTCCATATAGGGGCACCTGATGTGTCCCTCACATGGGCACACTGTCCCCATTCCAACCAGTATTCAGCCTCAAATCAGACAACACTGAAGAGGTTTGTTGTCTGTTCCTTCTAGTAGGTGAGCAAAGCTGCGGTGGCCTTGCCTTAAATGAAATCTTACTAGATTGTTGGAGAACCTGTCTGTGCTTGGGCTGTTTGGGGGCGACAGTGGCCAACTGTCTTGTCTCTGTGCCTTCCTGGGCCAGAGCGAGCACAAACTGTCTTCTGAACCAACCAGAACTCAAGAATATCACATTTCTTTGTGCTGCGTAGTTTAGCGATAAATATTCTTCATTTGCAATAGTAGTCTCGTCACATGGTTCGCTTAATTTCAGGATCACTGGCAATCCTAATTCGTCCCAAAGGGTCCTCAGCTTTCACAAACAGAATTTTGCCTTTTTGCTCTTGGCTTTTAAGAAAAACTCCTGACTACAGTATAGCACTACATCACTACATAACAGTCTCTATCAAATTAATTCGGCTTTTGATTTCCCTTCCTTACAGAAAATGATCAACAGCCCCATTTAACCAGGAGAGGAAAAGATCGCCCAAAAAAAGGGAACAGTTTTTGACAACTCCACAGTTTACATAGAAACAAAATTTATATCCCTTTTGGGGCCAGCATTTGGCAAATAATTTCCAAAAAAAGTATGCATTTAAAAATACTTTCTTTTACTATTATACATCAGGCACGACACTTTTTCATATATATATATATTTTTTTCTTATAAGATTTCAAATGCATAAAGTGTTTGTTGCTATATTCAAATGGGTCACCAGCTGTCAGACGCTTAGTTTAGGTAAGAAACTAAATAATTATCCCAGGTTTGTGACCTTAGAACCAATGACACGGGTCCGGGCGGGACCGCTGTGACTGGGGGGGTCTCAGATGCTGAGGTCGGTGCTACATTCTTTGTAAGGTCGCCTCCTCTGCTCGGGCGCGTGTCTGGAGCTCCTGCCGGCCTCGTGTCTCGGATGGGCGTCGTCCCTGTCCCTGTCCCTGTCCCGGGGGCCGGCTCTGTCCTCCCCGCCGCGTTTGTCCAGGGACCGCTCTCGCCTGCGGTCGCTGGACTTAGCCCTGCGCTCGGGGGACCGCGGGTCCGGCGGCCTCTCCAGGGACCGGCGCCGGCGGCCGGGCGAGCCGTCCCTGCGGCGGGTCGGGGACCGCTCGCGCCTCCGCTCGGGCCTGTCCCTCCTCTCCAGGGTGGTGTCTGCGCTGCGCGTGCCGTCCGCGCGCTTCTCCGGGGGCCGCCGCCCCGGCCCTGCGGTGGCCGTGCGCTCGGTGGCCCGCGCGTCCCTGCGCTCCGGGTCCCTGCGCTCCGCGGCCGTGCGCTCCGGGTCCCTGCGCTCGGTGGCTGTGCGCTCCGGGTTCCTGCGCTCGGGGTCCCTGCGCTCGGTGGCCGTGCGCTCCGGGTCCCTGCGCTCGGGGTCCCTGCGCTCGGTGGCCGTGCGCTCCGGGTCCCTGCGCTCGGGGTCCCTGCGCTCCGCGTCCCTGCGCTCAGTGGCCGTGCGCTCCGGGTCCCTGCGCTCGGGGTCCCTGCGCTCGGTGGCCGTGCGCTCCGGGTCCCTGCGCTCGGTGGCCGTGCGCTCGGTGGCCGTGCGCTCTGCGTCCCTGCGCGCCCCGCCGCCCGGCCGGCGACAGGCCCCGTTCCAGGTGTGGTGCTCCCGGCCGCCCCGCGCCCGCCTGTCCCCACGCTGCGGGGACGCGCGGGGCTCGGGGGCACAGCCGGACTCCGGGGACGCGGGTCGCCGGCGGCCGCCCGGCGAGGCCCTCACTTCCGCGACGCCTGGGGGCCCGGCGGGGCCGCCGCGCTCGCTGCTGGGGTCTGCGGGAGAGAGACAGAGCAGACGTTGGTGCCAGGCCCCGCGCCCCGTCCCGCGCCCGCCCGCCGCCCCATTAGTCACGACACACAGTTAAACAGCAGTCAGAATCAGAGCCAACGGAACCTCGGTTAATAACTGCAACTAGTTACGTTAACAACTAGTACTTGTTTGTGGCTTTCAGGATCTGGCTGACTCTAGACTCAAGACATAGATCCTTAAGGACCGTGCACGATCTGGCATGACTTTAGTCTTTAAAGGCACAACCCAAATAGTCTGTCTAGAAGCATCAAACCCCCCCCCCCCCAGCTCTCCCCTCCTCTCCCCTGCCCCTCTCCCCCCCCACCCCAACAAAGAAAATATTCCTTCCCTTAAAGGTTTGATGTGCTTAAAAATAATCTGGGGTATTGATCTGGAGGGGCAGGAGGAAAGAGCCTGTGTCTCATCGGCACGTTGATTAAATGGGCATGTGTGGACGTTAAAAGTCTGCACTGTGTACTCAGGATTTATGCTTTTTACTGTGTGCACGGTGGCTGCTATCTTAAAACATAATCCGGGGTGGCCGGCAAAGGGCCTTATGGAGGCAGCATGCTGGCCGGTTGGTGATGACGGTGTCACAGGGTCATTCAACTGTCCTCTCTACTTCGGTGCGTGTTATTCAACTACTTTCTCTGCTTTCGTGTGAATTTACAAATAAGGAGCTGCCTGTAAAATGTGGCCTTTTCGGGGAGATAAAAGGGACGTTAGAGAGTTGTGAGGCACACATTTGAAATCAGATGGGGCTCAGATAAAATCCTTAAGCTTAGAGGCACTTCTCCTTTGACACACAAGGCTGTCATCATGATATCTAGGAGCCCTGGAGCCACTGGACTGAGGCTTATGACCTCGAGCAGGGTAGCCCACGATGCCTTCTGTTCATCATTATTAAATTGTTTGAAATGACACTGGGCATGTTTTAGGCAGTGTCCTGAATTCATGAGAGCTCCCTTCAAAGCAGGGAGGCTTTGTGGCCACCAAGCCTGACAAAGTCACACGCATGACACCATGCCAGGAAAGGCGCCTGAAATGGTCATGCCGCAGTCTGGAGAGCGGACTGGTGGGACAGTCCAAACGCAGGGACCACCGCGGCTCTTTAAGGATCTTTCAGGAGGCAACGAGATCCATATTTAGCAATTTATATGTTTCATGAGTGATCTCCTCAAACCTAGGGCAGGTTTTAACAAAAGCAATAAAAAAAAAAAAAAAAAAAAGCCTAAATTAGGGATCAGCAAATTTTTTTCCAAAGGGAGAGAGTAAATATTTGGGGATTTTCGGGCCACGTGGTGTCTGTTGCAACGGTTTGACTCTATGATTGCGGCATAAAAACACAGGCAACACATAAAAGAAGTGGGCGTGGCTATGTGCCAATAAAACTTTACTTATAAAAATCAGGGTATGGACAGACTTGGTTTGTCGTTTGCAAAGAGATAGCTGAGCCACCAGGAAATCTCACCTTCCTATCTCCCTGGATGAGAGCTCTGTGATATGTCATTCTTTCTAAGTGCTGGGTGGGCTACTAGCATGAACTTAATTTGGGTCGTTTGACGATGAGGGTGAGGGAAGGTACTTAGGTCAGTATCGCAAATCTAATCTTGGATTCCTACGATTTTTAGGCGAGGGAGAGCAACACTTCAACGGGGTCAGTGGTGTACTTACAATTCAAAGAACGCAGGGGTGCTCAGAATGAATTGCCAAACATATCAAAATAGAGCTAAGCAGAAGCAATGAGGAAATTAGGCCACAGCACAGAAACACCTAGTATTGATTGAGCTACAAACCGTAGTTTGATCATGGCCCATAAGGTAGAAGCAAGCCTCCCCGAGTTTTTCATTTCTCATACATGCAGCGATATTAGGAGGTATCATTGCTGTGGGAGGGCCCAGCACCAAGAACAGTCAGAGAGAAAGAGAAAGAGAGAAAGAGAAAAAGTTGAACATTTAGATTCCCTATAACAAAGAGGAAAGAAAAAAAAATCTGCATTTGTTAACATAGGGCAAAGAGAGTTTATTTGTCCAGTCAGACAGTCTAAGGCAACACTCAAATAAGGCTGCAGAGACTGCAATCAGAACAGTGACGTTTTTTAGACAGTGGATGCATCCTCTTTTTTTTTTTGTTTGTTTTGCTTTGTTGTGTTTCAAACAACTGGAACAATGACAGGCTGGCATAGGAGAGCATTAACAATAAACGACCAAAGAACAAAGTCCCCTCCCTCCCCCCACCCCCCGAAAGACCGCGGCAGTTAAATTAAGTACAAAAAACTCATTACAAAAATAGCCTCACAGAGAAGCAGGTTCCAATCAAGTCAGAAAAATATTGGAACTTAACATATTATAACCCATTTGTGACTCTGATCAATAGAATGAGATTTAGTCCAAATGACGCATGGAGACATCATAGCAGCACAGCCCTGGCATGTTCCACCCTTCTTGGAAAACCGTGGATTTAAAATGATCTTTATTTTTTAGCCCAAAGAACATTTGTTAGAGTCAGATTTCCATCCTCAGTGCAACAGACACAGGTTTGGAGAAGGTACACAGGTTACTGATGATGACTCTCAAATCAAAGATCACATCCGACAGGAGCAGAGGGAAGACAGAAAAGGGAGACAATGTTACACAGTTTTGGTGGCATCGATAACACCTAACGGCCAGAAGTTCAGTACGGTGCACGGCCATGGCATCTTAACGTTGTCACAATATTTCCCCCTGTGCTTGGCCATGTCCCAGGGGGCCTCGTTTGCTGCCTGGAACCCCACCCAGTTCCTCGCACCCCTTGGTACTTTGCACCTGTACAAACGTCCAACACCTGTGCAGGCTGCCCTCCCACTCAAGGTGCACCTGCACCAAGCATCTCATCAGGTCCCAAATACAACCGGGCATTGTGCCGAATGACTTTTGGAAAAGCGGGTGATTAAACAGGTAAATCCCGAATAAAGGGGACCAATGTATAATGGGGACCATTCCATCACAGTTTCTATAGAAACTTTTGTAGACCTTTGGTTGGGAAAAAAAAAAAGCCCTACATCTAGGGCATAGCTTCTTTTCTTTTTTTTTTTTTTCTTTTTTTAAATTTTAAACAAGAATCTCGAATAAATAGGACATTATTGTAATATACAAAATTTTGCCATCAGAACACTAAGCTACGTAAAGACCACTGCTGTCTGCTCAAGTCGAGCCTAGAGACAGGACGAAGGAGCTCTGTGTGTAACCTGGCTTCCCTCACATGTTTCCTTCAAGATGAGCCTCACCATTCAAAAACATATGGCTAATATAGCGACAGTTTTTGTTTAGTTTGCTTGTTCGATAGTAGTGGGCTCAGGTGGTCTGATCTGGGCGAAGAGACCAGCCGTACACAGAGCGTAAAGGAGGTGAGCAAAGCCCCCCGCCCCAAATCTCTCAAAATTCCACGCCTCTTAAATAAAGAACATCAAGTAACCAAAAAAGAGGAAAAAAAAAAAGAAAAAAAGAAATTGTGCCTCGACATATCACTCAGGAAACCTGCTTTCCTGCTTCGTAAAAGGAGTGTGTAGTCATTTTTTTTTTTTTTTGTGCTAACAGCTGGATTGGAGAAACGGTTTGGCACAGTTCGAGCAAACATTCCTTCGCTCCTGGTCGGACTAGACAAAACGTTCTCTCTGCTGATCAGAAAGGGGGAGCTAGAAAGATCTCGTCTCGGGCCACGCCCCGGTCCACGTAAGCAAGCAAAAGGATGAAATGTGGAGAGTTTTCAGGACAAGCGAGGCGAATGACCACACGGTGCAAGAGGCCGGTAAGACACTGGTGAACAGGGGGACAGGAGGGCTTGCCCGCTGCCACTCTGCAGACAGGGTCATGGGGTCATGCCGGGGAAGGAAGGAGCATTCTCATAGTTTGACCCACCGTATTCCGGGACCGAGCCGTCCCCCCGCATTAGAAACAGGCGGACCCTGCGGCCGCCGCTCTTGATCAGCTCTATGGCCCGCGAATGCTTCATGTTTTTGGTGGTCTCGCCATTGATCTCCAGGATTTCGTCGCCAATCTGCCAAAGCGAGGGAGAACAACACGAGGTTTGAAATTCACGTACTGGCCGGGCGTGGTGGCTCACGCCTGTCATCCTAGCACTCCAGGAGGCCGAGGCGGGAGGATCGCTCGAGGTCAGGCGTTCGAGGCCAGCCTGAGCGAGAGCGAGACCCCCGTTGTCTCTACTACAAGTAGGAAGAAATTAATTGGGCAACTAAAAATATATAGAAAAAATGAGCCGGGCACGGTGGTGCATGCCTGTAGTCCCAGCTACTCAGGAGGAGGCTGAGGCAGGAGGATCGCTTGAGCCCAGGAGTTTGAGGTTGCTGTGAGCTAGGCTGACACCACGGCACTCACTCTAGCCCGGGCAACAAAGCAAGACTCTGTCTCAAAAATAAATAAAATAAAATAAAATAAAATAAAATAATAAAATTCACTTACTGATTCACCGAATATTTATTAATAAGCATAAGCATGTTCTGGGAAATCTTCTATTGCTTTGGCTATATCAGTGAAACAAAAATCTCTGCCCTGGTGGAGATTATATTCTAATGAGCAAAAAAAAACCCAATTAACAAAAAAATTTGAAAAATACATTCATGCCAGTGTTAATTGCTACACGAGGAAAACGAAGCAGTGAGGGGAATGGTAACTGTCCCGGGAAGGAAGATGTGGGGGGTCGCTTCCAGGATGGCACCCAGTGGTTTCTGATTCACATCCTGTGTAATCTTCCCTTTGCGTGTGGGACAGACCTGGTGACTCGTTTCTAGCAAGCAGAATATGGCAAACATGGTACGGCGTCAGTTCAAAGATCAGGTTACGAAACGCTTTTGGCATCTGTCCGACTTGCTCTCTTTCACTCTCTTACATGTTCACTTTGATGCATGTCGTGATCTGTCCCGTGTGGTCTCATGATAAGGACATGAGGGCGGGCTCCGGCCCACAGCCCAATAGGCACTGAGTCCTGTAACCACCGCGTGAGTGAGCTTAGAAACAAACCCTTCCCCACGTGAGTCTTCCAATGAGACCGTACTCCCGGTCGACACATTGACTGCAGCATCTACTCTGTGTCAGCCACTTCCCTAGGCTCTGGAGATAAAGGAGTCAAAGAGACAGGCCAGATCCCTGCTCAAATGGAGCTTATATTCTGTAAGGAAGGACAGGAAAAGCTCTGGCTTTGGGGTCTAAAGCCCTGAGTTTGAATGAATCCTATCACTTGCTAGCTAAGCAATCTTGCTCACAGTCCTTTGACTTCCTACAGCCCACTTCCACATCCACATCTGTAGAAAGGGATGATAAAGGGTTCAAACTGGATAATATCTGCCAACATGTCCTGTGAACCATATACACCCTCGTACAAAATATCATGATAACAGTATGTCATTCAATTAGAAACTTTAAGTGACTAAAGACAAGGAAAAGTAAATCCCTTGTGTTGGATATTCAAACAAAAGACAGATACACCAATGCAATCTTGCCTTGTATATGTACAAATTGTGCATACATATGCAAAAAGGAAGGATATAGAAGAAACTAGTGCACTGACACTGGAAACTGTATTTTTTACTATGCGCCATTTTTCACTGTTTAATTTTCTTAAACCACATGGTCTACTTTCTTAATTTAAAAAAATGTTAATTCGGTCTGACAAAAGTTAAAAAAAATCTAGATTGTGGCTTATGCACACGTATTAAGTTCCTTACCCTTGGTCAGTTTTCCCGTTTTGCTGCTCAATTTCATTCACTGTTTTCCTTTCTTGATCTGTCTTGATTTCTTTTACTTTGGTGCAAATGGCTCTCCATGTTAACAACTTAATCTATGTGACCTGTCTATGATGAGTAGATGATTTATCTTTTCTTAATCATCTAATCTGCCCTGGAGAAGAGCACATTCATCTATATAGTAAGAGGTATCAGACAGTGAAACAGAGCAGAGCAGACTTTTGGCATGTATGTATGTAAAATGGGCAGCTTTGGCAGCTACAGTGCAACTCTGAATGTTCACGCCATGGAGCCTCCTGCCCTTTCCTGAGGCAGAGGGGACTTGCCGTGGGAGGCTGGGGTGAGACAGCTGGGGACTGGCTAGAGAATGAATGGAGTTTGAGTTTGCCACCCAGAATGAATCTGCAGAGCCACGTGGCTTTCCCGATCTCTGGGATACCCCGGCATTCCTGTGACACGATGTACCTGCCTCATGAAACCAATCACAAGAACCGTGGAAATGGAATTTAGAAAATGTCTACTTTAGTATGTTTAGAAGTCATTTGAATCTTTCATTCAACCCCAAAGAGTTGGAAGGCCTCAGCCAACATTAGCAGCTACAACTAACCATGCTTTAGGGGGAAACATACGGGAGGGGCGGGGGTCACGCACTTAGAGTATCTTGAAAGCGGCAGAAAATGTAATCCTCCCGAACAGGAACGTTCTAACCATGCATGTCAAGCAGTCACAGCAGCTGGCTTGCTTGCATCTACTCTAGACTCTTCTCCCTACTTACCCTCATCTTCCCACACCTTTCTGCAGGGCCATCTTCTGCTAAGCGCAGAACATAGAGGTCCATGTTATACTCTCGGCCCCCTCGAAGACTGAAGCCAAATCCCTTGGCTCCTCTTTCCAGTTCCACAGTGTAAAAATCTTGCTCCTATTTGAAGAAATGAAACCCAATCATTCCGGGAGAACTTGTAGCCACACGCATTACTCTCCTTCTCTTCCCAAACATTTCTCTATTATGCTGATTTGCCAAAAAGGCGCAGTCCCTATCCCCCCCTCGGTGACTCTTAATTATTTATTAATCATCTTGATTAATCATCATTAATCTCAGGAGTTGGAGATCCAGAATTTGAAAACATTTATGAGCATGCCTATATACATAGATAGGCATACATAGATAGGCATGCCTATATACATAGATAGGCATGCTGTATATATATATATATATATATATATATATATATATATATATATAGGTATGCTGTATTTAATACAACCTGCATGTATTACAATTTAATCAGTGAGGCTAAATTTCACATTTGGGGCAGGAAAATTCTTCATTACATGACACCATCCCTCTGACTGCTGGATGTTCAGCCTCCCTGACCCATGTCTGATAAATGCTAGCAGCACCCTTATTAGGATACCAACAACAACCTCTACAGGTGTGGAGAATGGGTCTCCTCAAGGTCAAGGAGAATCACAAATGGACTACTAAAGGCCCTGAGGCAGCTAGGAAAAAAGGGACCTAGCCAGGCACTGCCTATAGTCCCAGGTACTAGGGAGACTGAGGGAAGAGAATCATTTGCACCCAGGAGTTTGAGTCCAGCCTGGGCAACATAGTGAGACCCCTGTCTCTAGGGGGAGAAAAAACCACACACATATAAAGAAAAGGAATCTGTTTAGCTTTGCATTACCAGATGTTTCCCAAATTTGTTTCATCTATTATTATCTGCACACCCTCTTTTTACCATCCTGAGGGGCAGATATTTTGCTTTGTGAGTCTCACCTGAAATTCACAAGCCTGAGAAACGCCTTATCAAAAAGACAACTTTTTTAGCAGAAACACATTTATGAGTGCTATGAGTAGAGATTAGCTACTCTGCTCTTTCTCTGATCACCGATCCTTGTGACAATTACAGGTTTTCATTTTCTTTGTTTTTTTCCCTCAAAAAGGATGTCTAGGAGTATTTTTCAAAGGTGGTGAAATAAAACGTCATTTCCTTAAGCAATCAAACATGAGTATGTTCTTTGGTAAATCCCCTCACAAGAGGATATTTCTTTTAAATCAACTCTGTTTTTTAAAATATCTTACAAAAATAGCTTCAGAAAGTTGGAAGGAAATGTGCAAAGTAGATAGAGGAAAAAAAAAGAGGCATGACCCTCACCTGTGTTGATGTTTTGAACTCGAACTGAGATTCCTGCTTTGGTTTGGTGGTACTCCTGCCAAAGTGAGAGAAATAAATGTAAGGGCAACCCATGGGGAAACTGAGACAGACGCAAAGACATCTACTGTCATGCTGGGAGTTACTTTCCCCCCACCTCCTTGAACGAAAGAAACCAAGGCCATGCCTGACCTCGTCTCCTGGGCCCCTTGTTGGGAAGGGGTGTGTGTGGTGGTGATGGTAGCAATCTTCTCCGCGTTGGTCAGCAAAGTGGCATTCGAGGACTCTGTAGGGAGGGACAGAGCATAAAGGAATGAAGGCCCTGGGGAAGACATCACACCCAGCTAGGAGGCATGCAGAAGTCTTGAATATCTGAAGAATAAATAAGTCTGACTTCTCTGTCACCATTTCAACAGCTTGACCCAAATTTCTAAACAATTGGGAGTCTGATAAACCATCCTAAGATCTTCTCTGATGTGGGCCAAATATGCCCCCGTGACCCTCCTCTCCCCAAAAGACAACCCCACACATGAAATAAAGAGTTTGCCAAAGAAAACGCCACTCTAAAGTCGTGGCGAAGGCAGATGTCCCTCACTCCTCCCCTGTCCCCCAAAACGCAAGTCCCATCAAAACATGGCACCACACCAGAATTATCTTCCAGAATTTTACAGGCTGATAACCAATGTCTTAGCTATTGTTTCCTGCAATTTATCAGCAGTATGTAGTGAGTCTGCTTGACTTCAAGTAAATATTAAAGTCGGAAGTGTGCTAACATCTTGTTAAATGCACATACATTATACCTATTTTCTTATCCATTGGTTTTAATGAAGCACGACTGAAAATATGGAACTTTTGACAGATCTCGTCTAGTATCCTTCATGAAAGATTAATTCTAAAACTTGTATTATTCAGAGCCAGAGTTTGTCAATATAAGTTGCATAAATCATGAAGCCATCCTGATGTAATGAATATGATTATATTTCTATATAAATTGACTTTCTTCTTCACTAATCACATTCATAAGCAACTTCATTAATCTCTAGAAGTTTGGAGACCCAGAATCCGAAAACACTCGAGTATAACTATAGACTGCACACTAACTTGTACGTATTAAAATTGAATCATTCATATAGTAATGGTTATATATTCTTTACTAATAATTTTCTCCATTAAGATCAAGGCAGGCAGTAACCAACTGAGCACATTGTATTTTAATTTTAGGTTGACTGGAACTTGGCATTTTCTAATAAAAATAATGCTAAATGTAGTGTTTAGGCTCTAAGATTAGCCTATAAATGCCCGTTGAATTCATAATACACCACGAAGTCTAGAAGTTTCCAGGAGACCTAGTTCATAGTAGACACACTGTTTGTTGAATACCTGTTAAGTATAATAAGGTTTCTGTAGGAAAATATGTTAGGTACTCCAAACTGGGAAACACATTTCTCTACCCACTGGAGTCCTGGAACAAAAGACATCCCATAAATCCCAACTACTTGTGGTCTATCTTTCATTTTAATTTCCTAAGGATATTACTCAGCTTGGGTCTGGCTTCCTGTTATTTTATTTTCATTACATGTAGTGGTTAAAAGCATGGGCTTGAGATTCAGCCCTGGGCGCAAATCCCCTTTTCTTCTACTCATTAGCTACGTGCCTGATTTTTCTCATCTAGTTAAAGGGGATGATGACAATAATCTCCTTCTCATGGGTAAAAGTATGTGAAATGTTTCATATAGTGCCTGCCATACAGTTAATAGTCAATACACACTTGCTATGGCCCTTGTCACTACTGCTACTTTTTATTTATTATTATGGCAATTTATATAAGTGGCTGAGACTTAACCAAAGTTACTTAAATCTTCAGAGCCTCAGTTTTCCCATCTGCGCATGAAGGATAAAACAGAAGTATCTAAGGAAATCAGAACGAAGATTAAGAAGAATATGCATTTGGGATTATACATAAAAACTGCTCAAAAATGATTACCATATTTTTGATAGCATGTATTATAATATTAACCCTTTGCACTCGCTTGCTTTTTCCTCCATTCCTTTATTCTACTTGGGATTTAATTTTTTAAATACCCTAGATTTTACAAACCACAGCAGTAGAATAAAAAACTGGAGTTCCTTTTCATACAAACTTATATATCTGGATTTGTTTTATATTTCAAATTGTTGATACATTCAAAGAGTAATTTTAATCTCTATCATTTTGAAACATGTTTTGAAACATGTTTTGCAAATATAAATCGTCTCTCTGCTTCCTCCTTTGATTTTTCTGTTAGAGCAAACAACACAATCTTTGTGTCTTTTGTTAGGGTGAGGTGTGACTGTATGGAGCTTTCCATCTGAACGTTGCTCTAAGTTAGTGGATAATAATCCACCCCTGGAAGTTAGTTGGACCATCTCTGAATTCTCCAACAAGATCATGTACTAGTTTCCTAATACATTTCATATGCATTATCGGTTTTTCATGTTTTCTTTTTTGGCATTCTTTGGGGAAGAAAAATAGACAAAAATCCCCCTCCCCCCAGCGGTGACACTACCTGTCGAGTGTGGCTCCACATACGAGCTGCTACTGATGCCAACCGTGTTGAGTCACACTCGACATCTGAGTGCAAAGGGTTAAAAGCATATTATAAGTACATTTTTAAGATGACCATTATAATACAAATTAATTTTGGTTTTCGGAGCCCTGGGAGGGACACTGTTTCCTTTATGTGAGTCCCATTCAAGGGCAGTTAACCAGCAGGACCAAGGTGGTGGATCTAAGTGGTATTTGATAAAGCATGACCACTGTGTCCGTCACTGTGTGACTCACCAGAACTTTCATAAGCACATGTGCTGGTCTTTTAACAAACTTCATCTTGCTCACTGTAATTAATTTTGCGGAGGCTCTCTGAGAAGTCACAAGGGTTGTTAGAAATCATAATCAGGATACTACAAAGAATGTTACCTTGTTATTAAGGTGGTTACAATTACTAAACCGTATGGAGGTTCCCCTTTGGTGTTCTGGCATGTTGCTCTTAGCCCGAGTTTTCTAGGCAGATCCGATCCTATTCTGAAACAGTTTTTATATTTCTTTTGCTTTCGTGATTTGATGAGATATGACAGATAATCACTCCACACACATACAGAATTCCTGATTATTAATTTTCCTCCTATCCTTTATTGCTATTTTTCCATTTATATTTGTATGAACTTTTCTTTGGGTTGAAGCTGAACTTTTTTTTGTTTTTATTTCAGCATATTATGGGGGTACAGATGTTTAGGTGACGTATGTTGCCTTCCCCCCCCCCCCCCCCCCCCCCCCCCCCCCCCCCGCTTCCTCCCCAGAGTCAGAGCTTTAATCACATCCATCCCCCAGACGGTGCACATCTCACTCATTATGTTTGTATACACCCATCCCCTCCTCCCCCTCCACCTGCCCGACACCCGATAGATGTTATTCCTATGTGTCCACTTAGGTGCTGATCTGTTAATACCAGTTTGCTGGTGAGTCCATGTGGTGCTGGTTTTTCCATTCTTGGGATACGTCACTTAGTAGGATGGGCTCCAGCTCTAGCCAGGAAAATACAAGAGGTGCTAGATCACCGTTGTTTCTTAGAGCTGAATAGTACTCCATGGTGTACATAGACCACATTTTATTAATCCACTCATGGATTGATGGGCACTTGGGTTGTTTCCACAGCTTTGTGATTGTGAATTGTGCTGCTATAAGCATTTGAGTGCAGGTGTCTTTTTTATAGAGTGTCTTTTGTTCTTTTGGGTAGATGCCCAGTAGTGGGATTGCTGGACCAAATGGTAGATCTACTTGTATCGCTTTGAGGTATCTCCATATTGCTTTCCACAGAGATTGAATTAGTTTGCAGTCCCACCAGCAGTATAGGAGTGTTCCTCTCTCTCTCTGCATCCACGCCAACATTTAATGTTTTGGGACTTTTTTAAAAAAGGCCATTCTCACTGGAGTTTAGGTGATATCTTATTGTGGTTTTGATTTGCATTTCCCTGATGATTAGAGATGTTGAGCATTTTTTAATATGTTTGTTGGCCATTGTTCTGTCTTCTTTTGAAAAGTTTCTGTTCATGTCCTTTGCTCACTTTTTGATAGGGTTGTTTGATTTTTCCTTGCTGATTTTCCTGAGTTCTAAATAGATTCTAGTTATCAGCCCTTTATCGGATGTGTAGCTTACAAAAATTTCTCCCATTCTGCGGGTTGTCTGTTTGCTCTCTTGACAGTTTCTTTGGCTGTGCAGAAGCTTTTTAATTTGATTAGGTCCCATTTATTTATTTTTATTGATGCTGTGATTGCCTTTGGGGTCTTCTTCATAAATTCTTTGCCTAGGCCAATGTCTAGAAGAATATTTCCAATGTTTTCCTCTGGAATTCCAATAGTTTCACACCTTAGGTTTAAGTCTGTTAACCAGTGTGAGTTGATTTTTGTGAAAGGTGAAAGGTGTGGGTCCTGTTTCAGTCTTCTACATGTGGCTATCCAGTTTTCCCAGCACCACTGATTGAATAAGGATTCTTTTCCCCAGTGTATGTTTTTGTCTGCTTTGTCAAAGATTAGATGGCTATATGAAGATGGTTTTATATCTGGGTTCTCTGTTCTGTTCCGCTGCTCAATGTCCCTGTTCTTGTGCCAGTTCAAAGTTGTTTTAATTACTACAGCCTTGTAGTATAGTTTGAAGTCTGGTAAATTGATTATCTCTCATTTTGTTTTTATTGCCTAGGATTGCTTTTGCTATACTGAGTCTTCTCTGGTTCCATACGAAGCGTAAAATTATTTTTTCTATATCTGTGAAAAATGACGATGGTATTTTAATAGGGGTTGCGTTGACTCTGTAGGTCACTTTGGGTAGTATAGACATTTTAACAATGTTGATTCTGCCGACCCACGAGCATGATATGGTCTTCTACTTGTTTACATCCTCTGCTATTTCCTTCTTCAGTGTTTCATAGTTCTCCCTGTAAAGCTATTTTACCTCCTCAGTTAAATATATTCCTAGGTACTTTATTTTCTTTGTTGCTATTTTGAAGGGAATTGAGTCTTTGATTTGGTTCTCAGTTTCACTGTTATTGGCGTATATGAATGCCTCTGATTTGTGTGTATTGATTTTGTATCCTGAGACTTTACTGAATTCGTTTATCAATTCAAGGAGTCTCTTGGTTGAATCCTTGGGGTTTTCTAGCTATAATATCATGTCATCAGCAAAGAGTCAAAGTTTGATCTCTTCTATCCCCATTTGGATGCCCATAATTTCGCTCTCTTGTCTGATTGCTACACCAAGGACTTCCAGCATTACATTGAATAAAAGTAGAGATAGTGGGTAACCTTGCCTTTTTCCAGTTCTAAGTGGCAATGAAGCTTGACTGCAAGCATTTTAAAAATTAACGTTTAACATGCAAATGTCTAGTTGAGCTTGCTGAATTTTCTTCCCTTCCTTGTTTTTCCTCTTTTATCAACCACCACCATTTAATGATCATTTACAATGTGCCAAGCACTGTGCTAATAAGATCATCACCACACGTATTATTCCATTTGATTCTTACCACTCAATAAAATTAGGTGCAAATTATTGTCCCCAGTTTACAGAGGGAGAAACTGAGACATAGCAAATGTCAGGTAACAGGTTCAAGGTCATTGAGGGAACAAGTAGAGTTGTTTGGATTAAACCCAGGGCTCACCTGACAGTTAATATTTAGTCTTATTCTGTTTCTGTGGAAATTATGTGCTGGTATCAAAGAAATCACATTTAATTGATACATTTCTTTCAAGTGAGAAATATTTTTATTTTACTGCATAAATACCACTAACTTCACTTAACAGTAGCATAGATTAATAAAAATACAAAATACCCTGCTTTGCCTGCTAGGTTCCATGGGCCATCTTCAGTGTGCCAAAATAATTTTTAGCATGCCCTAGATTTCCAGGATGATTTTATAATATCGAGAATGTTATACCTATTTTAAAAAAACTTTTAAGTCTTCATTTGGAATTAAACCAAGATTGTATCTGTTGAAATGCTCTCTGGCTTTTTAAAATACAGAGATGAAGCTCATGATCAAAAATTCATAGCTTTACCCTGAAGCCAAATTTGCCCCTTATAATATTAATAGAAAAAATTAAAAAGTGTCTGAAACAAGAATATGAGCCCCTCTGCCCTCCAGGAGCAGTTTCTAGAGAGGTGTCACTGTATTTGAGTTTTAAAACCGCAAGGCGGATGGACGGATTGGACATTTTCATGACAAATTCCAGAAAGTACTCTACACCCTTTATTAAACAGTGTTTACACCTACGTTAGCTCTCCCAGAGGAGTGGAAATGGATAGTACTACACTTTCCATAGCAATCAGGAAACAGGGAAAGCATACCCTAGCTCTCAAGACACTGCAGAGCGCTGTTCTAAATCACAGCACTTGCTCTTGTGACAGGAGTTTCCATCTTGGGTTTCAACCTATCAACGCGACAACTGATTACAATTCTAACCTTGTTCTCCCATGTTAATATCCTTGGCCCTTTAGGAATCCACATTGGAAAGCCAAGCAAATCAACAAAAGATGCACTCATTCCTTTCATAAATATTTTAATGCATAAACACACATGTAATAAGTATCTAAGGGCAGCATTGGAAAGATTGAATCCCATAAATATTTGAGGAGTTTTGGAAGCGTTTTTACTATTCTACACCTTTCACCAAGGGAAACAGCAATGTCTGTGTTGCCAAGCTCTACCTCCTACGTAAGCAGATTCTTTGAATCAGAGAGACCCGAAGTACAAATTTAAGACCGTGACTCAAATAGTATGTCTTTAAGCTCATCAATATTTCCATTCTCTTGAACTTGATTCAGTCTGATGGCTCCGTGTTAGTCTGGCTCCGTACAGTCCTGCTCTGTCTGATTCAAGTCTCACTCCCACTCTATGGGGCATTTCCATATGATACAAACGCGGTTTGACTTCTCAACTTCCAAGTTCACATTCTGCACGTCTGGCGGTGCTCTAGGCCTTCCTGTGCCACCATGATGTACTGACTGATACCTTGTGCATATCTCCTAGGAGAAAAGGTTCTTCCCTCGTCCCGCCTGCCACCCTGGGCCAAAGATACTCAAAGCAGAGAGGACTCCCCCGACCTTGGCCTGACCAAGAACTGGGAAGGTAGACCTTTGAGCTGTACGACAATGCCAAGGAAAGGGGAGTCATGTTTTGGAGCTTTTGTTGGAGCGATGAGGGAGAAATGGGGGAAGCAGGTTCAGAGGGGATCTGAAATGACAGCATTTTCTCAAAGTGCCTCCTAGGGCTCCTGAGAATATCTAGGGGCTCAGAAACCACTCTGAGCTAAGAACTTCAGCCTCCCTTGCAGATACCATGAAACAAAATGTCTTAGGCTACCTGATGAAGTAAATATTACAGAGAAAGATCTGAAGGAGACCAGAGGTCCCTAACAGGGAGGAGCACCTCTCTTTCCCCCTAAATTCAGCCATGCCCAACACACTTTCACAGAGAGGAAGTGGATCCAGCATGGTTTTCTCCTAACAAACTGCAATGCTCACTGTTTTCCAGGTGTTTGCAAAATCCTCCTTTCCAGAAATCTAACTTCCCTGCCTCAACTTCTAAGACTATAATTTTTGTGGTTTTGTGTATTTTTTTTTTTGTCTTTGTTTGTTTCTTGTTTCTAGGGATAGAGACGGGGTCTCACTGTGCTCAGGCTGGTGTCAAACCCCTGAGCTGCAGTGATCCTCCCATCTCGGCCTCCCGGAAAGCCAGGATTACTGAATCCAGTCTGGCACAGGGTGAACGTGTGAGGCTCCTGTTTTAAAAAGGGAGCCTACTACAATGTTTTAATCCCTTTTACCTGACACTTACAAAGCCACTGGTGAAGAGCTTATCATCATCATCATAGCAATGAATTCCTGAAATATCTCGAATGAAATCACATCCTCAGTGGAACACATGCTGCCTTGCGAATATATCAATCCTTAACTACATTGTACCAATGTTGTGTTTACTTGTTTCTAACCAAAGTAGCAAATGAGATGTCTATTTGAATTTTATATTTTCTAACTATTGACATTTTTAATTTGCCTTTTTTATTACCAACTATTATTGAATTAATCCACCTTGCATTATGTTAAGCTTTTTAAAAAATATTTTCCATTGCACTTTATTAAATTAACACCTACTATGAGCACTGTAGTAGTTTAAGTCTCTTCTACATATTTATGTCTTTCCTGATTTCAAACTCTTTTTCTAAGCCCTTCCCACAAGGAGAACTTTCTTATCCTTCCTTCCATTTTTGGATGTTCTCATTCCCACATTCAGACTTACCAATTATAAACCCGGCAAGTCAATTCCTGTGTCCAGTTCTTTGGGATTAGTTTTTTTTTTTTAGAATCTCTCCATGGCATGTAGAAAAACACGTCTAAATTTATACACAGGCATACCTTTGAGATACTGTAAGTTCGGTTCTAGACAACCACAATCAAGTGAGTAACGCAACAAAGTGAGTCATGCAAATTTTTTTATTTTCCCAGATACATAAAAGTTATGTTTACATTATACTATGGTCTATTAAGTGTGCAATAGCAGTATGTCTAAAAAATGTATGTAACTTAATTTAAAAAGACCTTATTGCTTAAAAAATGGTAATAATCATCTGAGCCTTCAGCCAGTCGTCAACTTTTTGTTGGTGGAGGGTCTTGCCTTGTTGCTGATGGCTCCTAAAGCTTGGGTGACTGTGACAATTTCTTAAAATCGGGCAACAATGAAATGCATCAACTGACTCTTCTCTTCATGAAAGATTTCTACGGAGTATGAAGTGCTGTTGGATGGCATTTTACTCACAATGGGAACTTCTTTCAAAGCTGGAGTCAGTTCTCTCAAACCATACTGCTACTGCTTTGTCAACTATGTTTATGGAATATTCTAGATCCTTTGCTGTCATTTCAACCATGTTCACAGCATCTTCACCGGGAGTAGATTCCACTCCAAGAAACCACTTTCTTTGCTCGTCTGTAAGATGCAATTCCTCGTGTGTTCAAGTTTTACCGTTGAGACCGCAGCAATTCACGTCTTCAGGTTCCGCTTCTGATCCTATTAATGGTTCTCTTGCTATTTCCACCATATTTGCAGTTACTTCCTCCACTGAAGTCTTGAACCCCTCTTCTGGGTCATCTGTGAGGCTTGGGGTCAACTTACTCCAAATTCCTTAATGCTGACATTTTGACCTCCTCCCATGAATCATGCATGTTCTTAATGGCATTTACAATGGTGAACCCTTTCCATAAGTTTTCAACTAACTTTTCCCAGGCCAGGCGCGGTGGCTCAGGCCTGTAACCCTGGCACTCTGGGAGGCTGAGGTGGGAGGATTGCTCAAGGTCAGGAGTTCAAAAGCAGCCTGAGCAAGAGCGAGACCCCGTCTCTACTAAAAATAGAAAGAAATTAATTGGCCAATTAATATATATAGAAAAAATTAGCCGGGCATGGTGGCACATGCCTGTAGTCCCAGCTACTCGGGAGGCTGAGGCAGGAGGATCGCTTGAGTCCAGGAGTTTGAGGTTGCTGTGAGCGAGGCTGACGCCATGGCACTCACTCTAGCCTGGGCAACAGAGTGAGACTCTGTCTCCAAAAAAAAAAAAAAAAAACCACACAAAAAAATTAACTTTGCCCAGATCCATTAGAGGAATAATCACTACCTACGGCAGCTATCTCCTTACAAAATATATTTCTTAAATAATAAGACTTAAAAGTCAGAATGGCTCCTTGATCCATGGGCTGCAGAATGGATATTATGTTAGTGGGCACAAAAGCATCATTCATCTCCTTACACATGCCCACCATCAGAGCTCTTGGGTGACCAGGCACATTGTCAATGAGCTGTCATATTTTGAAAGAAATCCTTTTTTTCTGAGCAGTAGGTGTCAACAGTGGGCTTAAGATACTCAGTACACCATGATGTGAAAAGATGTGCTGTCATCCAGGCCTTGTTGTTCCATTTGTAGAACACAGACAGAGTAGATTTAGCATGATTCGTAAAGGCCCTAGGATTTTCAGAATGCTAATGAGCACTGACTTCAACTTAAATCATGAGCTGCATTAGCCCCTAACAAGAGAGCCAGCCTGTCCTAATGAGGCGCTGAAGCTGGGCATTGACTTCTCCTCTCTAGCTATGAAAGGCCTAGATGGCATCTTCTTCCAATAGAAGACTCTTTCTTTCTTTCTCTTTTTGAGACAGAGTCTCACTCTGCTGCCCACACTAGAGTGCCATGGCATCAGCCTGGCTCACAGCAACCTCCAACTCCTGGGCTCAACCCATCCTCCTGCTCCAGCCTCCCAAGTATCTGGGACTACAGGCATGCACCACCACGCCCGGCTAATTTTTTAAATTTTTAGTAGAGACAGGGTCTCACTCTTACTCAGGGTGGTCTTGAACTCCTGACCTCAAGCGATCCTCCCGCCTTGGCCTCCCAGAGTGTTACGATTACAGGCATGAGCCATTGTGCCCGGCCAGAAGGCTATTTCATCTACATTGAAAATCTGTTACTTAGTGCAGTCACCTTTATCAATGATCCTAACTACATTTTCTGGATAACTTGCTGCAGCTTTTACACTTGTACGTGGTGCTTC
Source organism: Mirza zaza (assembly GCA_008750895.1). Taxonomy (NCBI): domain Eukaryota; kingdom Metazoa; phylum Chordata; class Mammalia; order Primates; family Cheirogaleidae; genus Mirza; species Mirza zaza. Next base: position 7,904 of record VSMD01007295.1, on the reverse strand, counting down.
ACCATGAATTTTTATGTTATAAAGACAGATTCTTTCTTTAAACCTCTGCTAGCTTCCAATGTATCTTCTGCAGCTTCCTCAACTTTCTCAGCCTTCATACAATTAAAGAGAGGGCCTTGCTCTGGAATAGGCTTTGGCTTAAAGGAAATCAAATCGTGGCTGGTTTGGCTTTCCATCCAGACCACTCAAACTTTCCCTTATCAGCAATAAGCCTGTTTTCACTTTCTTATCATTTGTGTGTTCCCCGGAGTAGCACTTCTAATTTCCTTCAAGAACTTTTCCTTTGCATTCACAACTTGGCTAACTTGTGCAAGAAACCAAGCTTTTGGCCTGTCTCAGCTTTCAACACGCCTTCCCCACTAAGCTTCATCATTTCTACCTTTTGATTTAAAGTGTGAGACAGGTGACTCTTTTACATGATCACTTGGAGGCTATTGCAGGGTTATTAGTTGGCCTAGTTTTACTTTTGTTGCATCCTGGGGAACAGGGAGATGAGGGAACAGCTGACTGGTGGAACAGTCAGAATACACACCACATTTATCAATTAAGTTTGTCGTTTTATACTGCCATGCTTCATGCCACCCCAAAACAATGACAATGTTAGTATCAAAGATCACTGTTCATAAATCACCGTAACAGATACAGTAACAAAAAAAAAGCTTGAAATATCGTGAGAATCACCAAAATGTGGCCCAGAGTGAGAACACGCTGCTGGAAACCTGGCCCCTATGGACTGGCTCCACACAGGGTTGCCATAAACCTTCAATTCGAACAAAACGTGGTATCTGTGAAGCGTAATAAAGCAAAGCTCAACAAAACGAGGTGTGCCTGTACCACATTTGGCTCTCTCAATCACTTCTCACTTTAGTTTCTGGCTTCCTTCATCCTTTCCATTAGGAACCTATGTTCTATCATCGTGTGACCCCTTTCCCAAATTGCAATAGCTTTCCGGAGCGGCAAATTGGTGGAATGGACTCCAGACCAGATGGTAAATTACTAACCGTAACTAAGCATTTTGAAGGAGGCTGAAGCTGACCACTATTCAAGGAGCTAATTTTTTCCTCCACATTTGGCATGGGATATTTTTGGTTGCAGAGAAAGTAATCTGGGAATCAACAATTTTCAACTATTTACTGTTTGGTTTTACATTTACCTCTTCTATAAAGCACTGAATAATACATTGCCTCAAATCTTGAATTACAAGGCTCACCTTCTAGTAATTAGTATAGAAAATGTTCATTTGGTGAATAACCTTCAGATAAAATCTCTAATCTGCTTATTTTACAGATCTATAACACAGAATTTTTATCACACTGCCTTTATATAAAACCACATTTTCTCTTGAGAACTACTCACTGACTTTTAGAACATGTATTTTATTTTATAACACGCATAGCAAGAATGAAAAAAGACATCTGAAACGTTCTGGAACAAGTCTCACTTGCCTCCCCGGGGCAGAGTCAGCTTAGAATGAAGTGAATATTCAGGGCTTAATTCTCTAAAGAATCTATACTTACTGACATTAGTGTATCAGTTTCATTTCTATTAAATATGACTGATAAAATGAATACTGATATTTTGTGCTGAGTAACTTTTTATTGTGGGGGACCGTTTTGTGTAGTACTGTAGGATGTTTAGAAGCATTCCTGATGCACTAGGTGCTACTAGCACTCAATGCAGACAATGTCAAATGTTCCCCTGGGAACAGAATTGCCACTTATACAGAAGAACCGAAGATTTAAGTTTAACCAATCAAACAAACAACCAAGGCTAGGCCTAGTTTAATGCACATATAACCTATCAAAAATACACAGATTTAATTTTCTTTATCCACACCCAAAAATTAGGGACAAATCAAGCAGGCATAAACCCTTAGATTCTCCTATTAAATCAAAATCAATCTTTGATACATTCACTTATTCTGGGGGCGGGGGGGGAACAAACCCATAGTATTGGCTCACTATTGCCAATGCAGGTTTTGCAATGTCACTATCTTATACAGCTGAATTTCAGTAACTGTGCAGAAACTTCATTAATAATTTCCAGATAAAACACCAGGCGGATCTTTACCACCTCTCTCAAAACCATTCTATAGTTTTGAAGACGAGGACGCCAAAACCGAAATAAATTGTGGGGGTATCTGAAGACTTTTCTGAAACTTTTATATAGGCAGTGAGACAGGATCTCAGGGCTAGAGGATTAATTAAACAAGAAGGTGAGTAACAATGGTCACATTTATTTAAAGGGGATGTTCAGTTAGGGATGGATAAAGTTGCCTCTAAATCAACACTATTCAATTACATGGACACTAATAAGAGAGAGAAAGAGAGAGAGGGAGAGACAGAGAGAGAGGGAGATAACAGGTATACTTTACCATCCCCAGGGATGATGCGGAGGGTCACTGTGTTTCCCGCTTCCTTGATTAGGTTGACGATATCTGAATGGGATTTGTTGGTGATGGAGCATCCATTGACTGCCAAGATCCGGTCTCCTACTTTCAGCCTACCGCAGCGGTCAGCAGGGCTCCTCTCAATAATCCGACCTATTTTGTGAGGCATAGCCGCGCATGCATTGCCTGCTTTTGGCAGTGAGTTTCAATTTTTTGTTTTGTTTTGTTTTAAAGTTACGTGAGAATACAGCGAAGGGAGGAGAAAAAGGGTTGAAAAGGGAAAGAGAAGGTTAAGTGTTAATTAATTAATGCATTAAGCAAATGTTATTAAAGGAGAGCTCTGCGCGGATGGTCAAAACATGAGCAACATTGGGGGTGCTGGCTGCCCTGAAACTACAGTTCACTGCTGCCAGTCCCTTCCTTGACTCAAAATTAAGGGAACAACCCCCCAGCCTCCCTCCTTAAATCTATCATAAGACGCGGGATTTATTTGGCAACTTCAAAGATTCTCAAGAGCCCCCCAAAATAACCTGCCATTGGCTTGTTTGGGGACTGCAAATGTGAAACTCAGAGTTGGGATAACACTTTCTACTCATTCTGTATTCACATCGCTTCGCTCTTGCCAGCTGTTGTTTAAGCTTCTGCCAATGTTTGATTCTTTCTCCATTTAGAAAAACAATCGCCAGGTGTCTAGTGAGGCTTTAGAGTCTGGTAGCACCAAAGATTCAATCGCAAAACACCTAATGAACAAACACCTAGACTTCCTGCCTTCTACCGGGATGATGAAAGCTTTAGGAAAAGGGCACAATTATGAGGACATGAGCCAAGGGGCCACCCAACATTGAAACTTTTTGTTTTCCTTTTAGGACCTTCGTTCAATCAGTCTATCCCACGTACTTTTAGGGTAGGACCTGGCCCATTAGCTCTGAAATCATCCTCCTGCTTCACGAAAATCCCCTCAAAGGAATATGAAAAAATCTACCACCTATTCGGGCTGAGGACAATGATCAAAAGGGAGGTTCAAGACATCCCTTGATCCTCGTCCTTTAATCGTCTCCTTTCTCATCATCATCAGTCTGCACATCCAGGATATGAAAAACCAGGACAAGTACGTCCCAAGAGGAAGGTTTCCCATGCACTCTGAGGTGCCCCATGTCGCTGCCAACTTCCAGAAAGAGGTGGAAAATTGGCTTTAAGGCCGGGCTTTTCCATCATAATTTGGACCTTGAGGGTACATGCACTTTAATTCCTTTGAATTTCTGGGGATTGGCCTGAGTTTGTGTCATAGGGTGTAACGTCAAGATCAAAGAATTTTTTAAAAGGAAGTGAACAGTCTACTGGAATCCAACAGGCAGGTGTGGTGGAAAGCGCCCACAGTCAACAATCAAGGTTTTGATCAAGTTTAGCTCATTTCCGAGGATGAGTCGAATGGCAAAGGCTCAAACGGCAGGTATGAGGAAAGCGCTGCGTAGCTCGGAAGTCTCATGCAAAGTATTAGGGAAAGTTTAATTTGTCGATTGCCAAGAGCCCAAGGAAAACAATCAAAGACCAAACTGTGAGTGCGAATCCGACATCCGTTATATAACGCAGAGCCCGCCACTTGACGTATTTGCTATTCCTTTCTAGAAAGTGAAAACTGACGACTGTGACATAGCTGAGAACATCACGGGGACACATGAAGAAATAATACCGAAGAAAGTAACCTGGGACTTGCCCCCCTTCTTCCTTTCTGTTTATTTTTATATGAAGCAGAAAAGTACCCAGAACTCACGAGAAAACAAAACTAAAAAAAAAAAAAAAAAAAAAAAACCAAACCTGGCCTTGGTGTCAGGTCATCCGTGCACGACACGCTGTGACACCTTTGCGCGTGAGGCTCACAAAAGCACTGTGAGTGACGGGCGGTTGTCACCGCGGCCACACGTGCGCAGGCCTGGCTGAGCCACTGTCCCCTGCTGGACCTCGACCCCAGCGGGGACAGACAGCTGTGGCAGGAAGCAGCATTCCAAGACTAAGTGGACGCCAGGTGAATTCGACCGGATCAGAACAGCGGAAGGGCTGTAGCACCTTGCCACCCTGGCCACACCCCTGGGCGTCACACGCCATGTGAGTAAGTCCTCCGGGGACAGAGCTGGGGCAAAGGAAAAGCCTGCACAGCCCTTCCCTTCTGTCACTTTCCAGTCTCAGTAACAAACGTGCTCGGAGGACAAACGACTTTCTATCTAATCAGGGAGGCAGGGGTCCTTTTTGGGGTGTCATCTATTATCCACTCTAACGGGAAACCGATTCACACATGACTAGTTCCCGGAATCCTGTCTCTGCCAGTGCACCCAGCAGAGGGTCGACTTTCCGAGAGGGTGACAGCTTTGCTCAAAGCCCCAGCATCTGCATGAGACAGGAAAAATCACGCGACTCTTGACTCGGATTCTTAATCAACCAATAGTAAAACTATTTAAAATTAAAATTTCAAAGCAACTTCTGACGGTGATACAGAACACAGAAGAGGTGGGAAGAGGCTCTCACGTGATATTTTTGCTCCTTATACCGCTACGGTTCCCAGGGCGTGTTTTCCCCAGTACTGTGGCTCCTTGTAAAAACCCTTAACACTTTCTGAGGTCCCTGCTGTCAATGACACCCTACTCAGGAGCCCTCCGAAGGCTTTCTCCAGCAAAAAGGACTGTCCAGGGGTTCCAATGTCACACAAATTTCATGTAAGCCTGAAGTTGTGTGTGCATGATCACACGTTCCGGATGGAAGCTGAAAGCGTTTTTTTTTTTTTTTTTTTTTGAGACAGAGTCTCACTCTGTCGCCCAGGCTAGAGTGAGTGCCGTGGCGTCAGCCTAGCTCACAGCAACCTCCAACTCCTGGGCTCAAGGGATCCTCCTGCCTCAGCCTCCCAAGTAGCTGGGACTACAGGCATGTGCCACCATGCCCAGCTAATTTTTTTAAAATATATATATATATGTTTTAGTTGTCCAGCTAATTTCTATTTTTTTTAAACAGAGACAGGGTCTTGCTCTTGCTCAGGCTGGTCTGGAACTCCTGAGCTCAAACGATCCTCCCGTCTCAGCCTCCCAGAGTGCTGGGACTACAGGCATGCGCCACCATGCCCGGCTAATTTTTTAAAAATATATATATATACACATACACACACACATATACACACACACACTATATATCTATACACACACATATATATATGTATATAGAAATTTAAAAAATTAAAATTAAAAATTAAATTTAATTAAAATTAAAATTTAAAAAAATAGAAAGAAATTAGCTGGAAAACTCCCAGCTAATTTTTTAAAATACATATATATATTTTAGCTGTCCAGGTAATTTCTTTCTATTTTTTTTTTTTTTTTTTTTTAACGGAGACAGGGTCTCACTCTTGCTCTGGCTGGTCTGAACTCCTGAGCTTGAGCGATCCTCCCACCTTGGCCTCCCAGAGTGCTGGGATGACAAGTGTGAGCCACCGCGCCAGGGCCTAAAAGGGTTTTTTTTTTTTTTTAAAAAAAGAACACTCCCGACCTTCCGAATGGAAAAAGCTCCCAGGTAAACTCCATCTTCAATGAAAACTAGCGTCACCCCAAGCCAGACGGGGGCAGGACAGGATCTCTGTTACCCTTGGGACTGGGGCCACCCTTGACTCGCAAGAGGTCCCCAATGAAGACTAGCGTCACCCCAAGCTAGACGCGGGCAGGACAGGATCTCTGTTACCCTTGGGGCCGTGGCTACCCTTGACCTGCAGGAGGTCCCCAATGAAGACTAGCGTGACCCCACGCCAGACGCAGGCGGGACAGGATTTCTGTTACCCTTGGGACTGGGGCCACCCTTGACTTGCAGAAGGTCCCCAATGAAGACTAGCATCACCCCACGCCAGACGCGGGTAGGACAGGATCTCTGTTACCCTTGGGACCGGGGCCACCCTTGACCTGCAGGAGGTCCCCAGTGAAGACTAGCGTCACCCCACGCCAGACGCGGGCAGGACAGGGTCTCTGTTACCCTTGGAACCGGGGCCACCCTTGACTTGCAGAAGGTCCCCAATGAAGACTAGCATCACCCCACGCCAGACGTGGCAGGACAGGGTCTCTGTTACCCTTGGGACTGGGCCACCCCTGGGACCGGGACACCCTTGGGACCGGGGCCCGCCCCTGGGACCGGGGCCACCCTTGGGACCGGGGCCACCCCTGGGACCGGGCCACCCTTGGGACCGGGGCCCGCCCCGGGGACCAGGCCACCCCTGGGACCGGGGCCACCCCTGGGACCAGGGCCACCCCTGGGACCGGGCCACCCCTGGGACCGGGGCCACCCCTGGGACTGGGGCCACCCCTGGGACCGGGCCACCCCGGGGACCGGGCCACCCCCGACCCGCAGCAGGTGGCCCCCCGCGCCCGCTCACCGAAGGTCGTGCCGGCCTCGGGCCTGCTCACGGAGGACACGATGACGAAGCCGAAGCCCTCGCTGTCCCCGCGCCGGATGTCCACGTCGTAGGGCTGCACCAGGGCGGCGCTGACCACGCCGCTGCCGCCGCCGCCGCCGCTGCCGATGCCGCTGGTGCTGCCGCTGCCCGAGCTCACGGTGCTCAGCGAGTTCTGGCTGCCCTGCGGCGTGCGCTTGCCCTCGGCCAGCGACGCGGGCTGCGTGCCGCTGTGCTGCGACGACGCGGGCGACGGCGCCTCGCTCTCCGCCTTGGGCGCTGCGGCAGCGACAGCGACAGGGTCAGGGTCAGGGTCAGGGTCAGCTCGCTCCGGGAGCACGCCCCCCCCCCCGCCCCGCCCCGCCCCCCCAGTGCTTTGCTTTTGCAGATATAAAGCAATACAAATAAATAAAAATAAAATAAAAAATAAAATATAAATAAAACAAACATAAAATAAAAATATATAAAAAATTAAAAATATTTATTTTTTTATAAAATAAAAATAAAAAACAATAAAATATAAAAAATAAAATAAAAATAAATAAAAATATTTATTTTCATAAAATAAATAAAAAATAAAAATAAAAAACAATAAAATATAAATAAAAATAAAATAAAAATAAATAAAAATATTTATTTTAATAAAATAAATAAAAAATAATAAAAATAAAAATAAATAAAATTAAAATAATATAAATAAAAAATAAATAAAAATAAAAAATATTTAGTTTTTATAAAATAAAAATAATAAAAATTAAAATAAAAAATAATAGGCCGGGCGCGGTGGCTCAAGCCTGTAATCCTAGCTCTCTGGGAGGCCGAGGTGGGCGGATCATTTGAGCTCAGGAGTTCGAGACCAGCCTGAGCAAGAGCGAGACCCCATCTCTACTATAAATAGAAAGAAATTAATTGGCCAACTAATATATATAGAAAAAAAAAAATCAGCCGGGCATGGTGGCACATGCCTGTAGTCCCAGCTACTTGGGAGGCTGAGGCAGCAGGATTGCTTGAGCCCAGGAGTTTGAGGTTGCTGTGAGCTAGGCTGACGCCACGGCACTCACTCTGGCCTGGGCAATAAAGTGAGACTCTGTCTCAAAA
>VSMD01007290.1:0-54126 GCA_008750895.1 Mirza zaza | reverse complement strand
AAAAAAAAAAAACCAAAAAAAAACAAAACACACACCAAACCTATATGAGACCCCTGAGGCTTTATTTAAACCATTTTTGGTAACAAATGGGAATCGTTGGGATAATATAGTAAGCAGAATTCAGAGATATGACAGGAAAAATCATTTAATAATTTCTTGGGGGATAGTTGAGACTACCTGGAGAGAAAATGATCTGCATTTCTATAAATGCAAAGAAAATTCAGTTTATACAAATTAGTATTAATTCCCAGAGAAAAGAAACCTATAAGCATAAGCTACTGCTTTTTCTCTTTTCTTTTTTTTTTTTTTAAGACAGGGTCTTGCTCTGTTACCCAGGCTGGAGTGAAACATCACAATCACAGCTCACTGTAACCTCAAACTCCTGGGCTCAAGCAATCCTCCTGCCTCAGCCTCCCAAGTAGCTAGGACTACAGGCATGCACCACCACATCAGGCTAATTTTTTGGGAGGGGGTAGAGATAGGGTCTTGCTATGTTGCCTAGGCTGGTCTCAAACTCCTGGCCTCAAGTGATCCTTCTGCTTTGGCCTCCCAAAGTGAGATTAGAGGTGTGAGCCACTATGCCTAGCAGCATAAGTGATTAAGAAAGTCAAATCCTACTGACTTTTTCTTTTCTGAGAAAACAATTGCTACCGCAAAAGTCATTTGTTTTGTTGGCATACATACCATCTGCATTTTCTCCTATGTCAGGGCATATACATCCAGTTACTGGCAAGCTCAAAACTGTTTCTGTAGGCTCAAAATCTGGAAGGTTAAGAAGGTCATTGACTATATCCATTACAATACTGGCTGTGGCATCAGAGAGATTCTTTGCTGAGAGAATCGCAAAAACATTGGTCAGGATGTCACATTCTGGGTGACCAGGCTTCTGTTTAGCCAGAAAAGGGAAATATCTGCAAAAAAAACCCCAAAACAAAACATTATAATAATCATCTTATTTCTCAATATGTTTATTTCTAAAAACAGGTCCATATGAATTTTCACAAGTTTAACAAATATATATGTATGTGTGTGTGTTTATGAACATTAATAAGATACTCAGAAGAGAAATTACTTTAAAATCTAAAATTTCATGGATAATAATTCTAAGCACCTTAGAAACATGATTTAGGTGCTTTATGTATATTTCTTTTTTTTTCTTTTTTGAGACAGAGTCTCACTCTGTTGCCTGGGCTATGGTGCTGTGGCATCAGCCTAGCTCACAGCAACCTCGAACTCCTGGGATCAAGTGATCCTTCTGCCTCAGCCTCCCAAGTAGCTGAGACTACAGGCATGCACCACCATGCTCGGCTAAATTTTTTTATATATATATATTTTTAGTTGGCCAATTTATTTCTTTCTATTTTTAGTAGAGACAGGGTCTTGCTCTTGCTCAGGCTGGTTTCAAACTCCTGATCTTGAGCAATCTACCCGCCTCGACCTCCCAGAGTGCTAGGATTATAGGTGTGAGCCACCTCGCCCGCCCTATATTTCTCATTTAATCCTTAAAACATCTCTATGAGTTAGTACCTTACCTACACATTACAGATGAGACTCGTTCAAAGTCTAAGCTCTTTCTAAAAGAAACTAAATGAAAACAGAATATTTTTCAATTATAAGCTTTTTAGAATGTGAATGTTTATATACTCATGTTTGTTCTACCAGGATATGTAATATTTAGAGATTAGGATCATTTGTTAGGGGAGGGGGATGAATCCATCCCCAATAGTGAATAAAAGACTCATGTGAAAGATACCAATATCCTTCCTAGTGGAAACGGACCAAGGGCAGGGAACAAAAAGGTTTTCTGGGTAAATGAGCAGTTGTTTTACTGTCATAAATGTAATCCTAATAATGGGTAGGAAGGTCAAACTGAAAAAAATTCAGATAGTTTGTTTGGCTTTATCAGTGTATCATACTGGAAAAATGAAGTTAAACACTTTAACACACTTGGCACTGACAAACTGATAGAGAAATTCTTATATTTATACACCTTTCTGTCCAACAAATATTGCACTAGTATGGAAAAGCTCTAAGCAAGACACTTTACATATTATCATCTTTATTATCAATGAGGTAAGTCTGTTATTATTTCCATTTTACAAGTGGTCAAACAGGCTCAGAGACACCAACTTTACCAAAAGAACACACAGTGGTTCTAGGATTTGAAGCTAGGCTTGTTGGCTTCAGAGACTTCTCTTAACTACTATCCTGTTATGTTGTCTTTTTTTTTTTTTGACACAGAGTCTCACTTTGTTGCCCAGGCTAGAGTGAGTGCCGTGGCATCAGCCTAGCTCACAGCAACATCAAACTCCTGGGCTCAAGCAATCCTCCTGCCTTAGCCTCCTGAGTAGCTGGGACTACAGGCAGGTGCCACCATGCCTGGCTAATTTTTTCTATATATATTAGTTGGCCAATTAATTTCTTTCTATTTATAGTAGAGACGGGGTCTCGCTCTTGCTCAGGCTGGTTTCGAACTCCTGACCTCGAGCAATCTGCCCACCTCGTCCTCCCAGAGTGCTAGGATTACAGGCGTGAGCCACCGCGCCCGCCCTGTTATGTTGTCTTTGAAATTTTTCTAGCAGAAAAGGTAAGAGAGCTGCTTCCAACTGTTGGCAAAGTCCTAGCAAGAGCACATTCAAATCCAATGCAATTCCCAAGTAACCAGACTGTTCCTGAACAATGGAACTTGATGCCACAGTACAATGGGGATGCCCCATGCTAAAGTGTATGGCTCAATCACAAACTCCCATCACTCATTCAACATGCAATGAATATCAACTAAACAGGGAGTAAGAGCTGTAACCCTCTGTGGAGGGAGGTACAATAATAAATGAGAAATGGTCTCTGCTCTCAAGGAGCTTTAGGCAGATAAGTTATGAAGACAGATGAACATGATAAAGGCAGTATGTGACAACAGGGCCTTACGGGAGTGAAAGATCTCAGAATAGGAAGAGACTGAGCCATGATGGGGTCATGGTGGTTAGAACCAGAACAGTTAAGAGAGTGGCCGGGGACAGTCCCAGCTTACATTGGTTGTTTTGGCTTAATTATTTATTGTATCTCTTTTTATCTTCAGGAATATTTCAGTTTGGACAACAAATTACATGATCATCCTTGTTAGCAAGTATGTTTTTGTTATCCTGAGTTCACCTAATTTCTGAGAATTTAAACTTATTTGTAAGCTTCAAGATACCAGCTATAATTCAGCTCTATATGTATTTATCCAAATACAAAGTAAAATGCTAGACTTCTCTATGGATGGAAAATCTGGTTTTTTTGTTTGTTAGTTTTTGAGATTGGGTCTCACTGGATGGAGTGCAGTAGTACAATCAAACCTTACTGCAGCCTTGAACTCCTGGGTTCAAGCTATCCTCCTGTCTCAGCTCTATTCCAGTAGCTGGGACAACAGTACACACTACCCCATCTGCCTAATTTTTAAGTTTTATGTAGAGATGGGGTCTGACAATGTTGTAAAGGCTGGTTTAGAACTCCTGGCCTCAAGGGTTCCTCTCTCCTCAGCCCCACAAAGTGCCTGGATTATAGGTGTTAGCCACTGTGCCTGGCCTGTACATCTGTTTTAATATGATTAATACTAAGCAAACAGTAACCATACTTCAAAATCTAAATTTATTTTTTATTGAAGAGTAACATTCCCATGGAATGGTTCTGAAATATTCATTCACTAATTCTTCCACACACAACTACATATGCATACCTATTGTTATGACGATCCCAAGGAAAGTAACCTTTCTAGAGATTTCTTTTAGGTGAGTGGGAAAAAAAGGTTCTGCTGCCTACCTCCTCTATTGCTATGTAGCTTCTATTTCCCCAACCCAAAACTGAGAAATTGCAGAAGAGAATGAAGTGGAATCCAACAACGTAGATCTACATTTGAATAAGGACCCAACTAATATAAAACCAAGTACCTATTGTAAAGTATTCCTGGATGAAAGTCCTTCATAGCTTATTTGCATAAAAATTACATGGTTATAACACATTCCTCAAGTATGCCTATGAAGTGTTGCTTGTAAATGTTCAGTGATTAAAAAAAAAAGATATGAAATTGCTGTGTCAAATTGGGAAATAAATAAAGAGCACTTCCTACTAGCAAAATAAACAGGTTTTCCACAGGAAGACAATGTCAAGGTTTTCTGTTTCCTTTTAAAGACTAATGACATGGGAAAATGTTAATGATATAATGATACATGAAATAACAAAATCAAAAGCCAGTTATACAGTATGATCCCAATTTTGCAAAAACCAAGGCTAGGATCTTAACATAATTGACTCAATAATAAAACCATTTCTGACCATGAGAGCTGTATGTATGTTTAGATGGAGTTTTTCAAAGAACAGAAGACAATGTCTAGAAAATCTACAAAGCCTGTGAAATTTTTCTGATTTTTAACCAGGAACCGGGAAAAAGACATAGAATGCCAATTACAAGTCAGCTTTATCTTTAAGTAAGCATGAAGGAAATGGTAATGTTCATGTAATGATGTAACTACCTGGTATGTTTCACATTCTGTTTCTCCCTTTGCCAGGCCAAATCAAACTGCTGACATAATTATTACACATATTGGAAGCACATCCCTATCAATTCTAATACTTCTAATTTTCAAGTTTTAATCTAACTGTAAACATTGCAAAATGTTTAATGTAAAAGCATTTTTCCTGGACCACACTATATATGTTGTGTAGTGACTTGTATTTTTCTTTTAACTATGTATTTTGAGATCTTTCCATGCTTCTACTCAGCTGCCTCATTCTCTTTAACTGCAACTAAAGTAACTCACTTACAGAAAGATCTTAAGTTACATTATTAGTTCTCTAGATTAGTTTTGACTAGATAAGTCTAAAACATTGCTCTTTTTAAAAGAAAAGAAAAAAAGGTTATACCTTGCATTTCTGCTCCAGATACTAATGAGTTTCAGCAGAGGAGTAGGAGAATACTGACTCTCAGATCCAAGCCTGTTGATCTAGAAGACAAATAAAAACATATGTAAGAATTATAGAAAAAACACAAACAAGCAGAAAAAGCACAAAAATCACAGCAGAGGATGAAAAGCCAAGGGACAGTGATTTACATTTAAAGGACAGATTATGGGAAAAAAAAATAAAGGGATCCAAAATATCAAGCTACCCAGGAAAAATGGGCAAAGGGGACACATAGAAATGCCAGGTACTTGGAAGAAACCAGGTATTTTAGGTTTCAAATGGTCAGGAATGACTGAGAATTGAAGCAGCTAGAAATATTTTCTAAAATTGAGTCTCTCCTATTGTCTTTACCATACCAATTATCATCACCTAGGGGTTACACTAGGAGAAATCAAACAAGGAAACAGGTAACAAAAACAACTGTGTATTTTCCCTCATGCTTGTCAAAAGCCAGCAGCAATGTTATGTGAGGTGCTACAAAAGTTATATTATATTTGCTAAAGAGGCACAATCATATTGAAATTAGTCTTAGTATAAATGCCACTGTATTACAGAAACTAACTCTTGAGCTTCAGGTGGTAGTGAAGGCAAAGAAAAGTGTCTAAAAACTTCCCATATCTCTAGGTAGCAGATTACACTACAAATTAATAATAAAGGAAGAAACAAAAGATGTCCAGGCAGAATGTAGAAATCAAGGTTTACCTGGGGCCAAACTGCACCATGAAACACAGCATTAATTTCTTCTGTTCTGAACTGATAGGATTCCCAATCCAAAAAGATATCCGTTACCATTTTGATTCCAAGACGTCTTAAATTTTTCAGCGGGTTAATAAATCTCAGCTGTATCTGTAAGACAATCACCTTCTATTAAAAAAAAAAAAAACAACAAAAAACCATATATGTCATTTTTTTCCCTGACTCTTCAGAGAGGCACTCTTGCTCAGATGGTTAAGAATGAAAGTGGAAATGCTGTTATTAAATCCATTGACTTTGATTCACATGAGACCATCAACTGCTTGTTATCACTTTTCTCATTGAACAAGAAGGGAAAGCAAGCCTGGGCAACATAGCAAGACTCTATCTCCACAAAAAATTTAAAAATTAGCCAGGCATGGTGGCACTGCTTATAGTCCTAGCTACCCTAGCTACTCGGGAGGCTGAGGCAGGAGGATAGCTTGAGCCCAGGAGTTCAGAGTTACAGTGAGCTATGATCGCACCACTGCACTCCAGCCTGGGCAACAGAGTGAGACCCTGTCTCTGAATAAAAATAAAAATATAAAAATAAAAGCAGCAGAGACCCTATCTTGAAATATTAAAAAAAAAAAAAAAAAAAAGGAAGGGAAAGCAGAAACTTAAAAAAAAAATCAAATAGGGAAGATACACTCCCCTATTGTCCAGTAAAATTACACTACTTATCCTTAGGAAAAAACACAGTCACATCTGGAGTAGCTGTTTTGTATTCCACATTGTTTTAATTTTTTATTAAAGTAATTTTTTCAAATAAAATTCTGATTTCTTCCCATGAACAGAACATGCTAAACAACAACAACAAAAACCTGAGTTTTTAAAAAATTTTTGCCATCATAATGCCTTGGATTAGGAAACAAAAAAATTATACCTTCATGTCAAATGAAAGTCACTTTTCTTTTTGTTTTCATATGTATATTATTAACTTTTTTAAAACTAGAAGTTTTAAGGCCGGGCATAGTGGCTCATGCCTGTAATCCTAGCACTCTGGGAGGCCGAGGCAAGAAGATCACTCAAGGTCAGGAGTTCGAAACCAGCCTGAACAAGAGCAAGACCCCGTCTCTACCAAAAATTGAAAGAAATTAACTGGCCAACTAAAAATATACAGAAAAAATTAGCTGGACATGGTGGCCCATGCCTGTAGTCCCAGCTACTCAGAAGGCTGAGGCAGAAGGATCGCTTGAGCCCAGGAGTTTGAGGTTTCTCTGTGAGCTAGGCTGACGCCACAGCACTCTAGCCCGGGCAACAGAGTGAGACTCTGTCTCAAAAAAAAACAAACAAAAAAAACCCTAAAAGTTTTAAATTATTCTTGTTAAAATTAGTCTAATGGACTAGTAATTTATAATCTTTCCCACAGTGAATACTTTGTACAGTAACAGAATGAGTTGACTGAATCTAGGCATGGGAAGATCTCAACATACACAGTTCAAAGAAAAATGCCATATGGAAAAAAATAAGACTTGTCTATTCAGAGGCACAGAGGTTACAGTGGGTCTCACTCAACAGCAAGCTTTTAAAATAACAAATATTGCTACTTCCACTGGCACCTCCTTCTCTATGAGTTATAAAATCACCAATGTACAGCCCATTTGTTCAGGTTCAGAGTAGAACAATTTATTGGGTTCCCACCAATGAGTCCAATGGAATGCCAGCCACAGTACTGGCCTCAACTTAACATCTTATTAAAGGCAAAGTTACGGAATTTATGTGACAGATGGAAAATGTCAAAGATATTCCTATACAGGAGGAACTACTCCAAATTTGGGAAGGGTAAAGCTTAATGAAAGATGCAGAATTTCTACTAGATATTAAAGAATGAAGAGGGTTAGGCCAGGTAAAAGAGAGACGAAGGCCTCAGATTTCTCCCAAGCAAAGGATATTATAAAAACCAAGCAAATGAGAGAAGATTCAACTCCTAATTCTTTTCCCATTTGATCAATACACTGTGGGTTATAGACTTATAAATGCAGACTTATTTTTTACAATGGCCATAATTACCCACATCAAAATATAAAAACTACCCTGAAATTTATGAAGACACCCCAAATAGGGAAGTTATTTATCATGAAAGTATGATACCCTGATCAATAGAGGTATATGAATCTAAAAAAGCACATTTTAAATTCAAGTGGATATGAACTTGAAGGATGCTATTAATTTGCTGTGCAAGCCTGAGGAATTATATCGCACACACCATCTGCTTTTAGGTAATTACTAATATCTCATTATACAAGTTAACAAAGACAGAGGAAATGAAATGTAAGCACAAGGCGACATAGTCACAAGTCATTCAGTTCTGCTTTAATTCTGTGGGCAAGATTTTCATTATCAGCTGTTATCATGTTTGGCGGAGGATAAGAACTACGACTGACATTTGTAAAAACATGATATCATGATCAACTGGAGCAAAGAGGGAACTAAAACTCACCAACATATCAGACACCTCTCACTTGTCTCCCTTCCCCACCAACTGCCTGCCCCATGAAGAACTCTCTGCATGTTCTATTTATTTCTGTAACTACAGTACCAGCTACCCAGCTGACTTGATAATTATTGTAAACCAGAGAAAAACCCTGAAAATGAGCAATTGTGGACTTTAACTCCTAGAGGAACAGTTGCTATGACTGAGTTTATGTACATTTACAAGTTACCCCATTGCTTAAATATATAAAAAACAACAACCAAAAAAACCCCCAACAACAACCTTCACAATATTTCTTTCAATGCCCGGTCAATGCCCTGAAGGATATAAAAGACACAAAAGGTAAATATGTAACTGAGCTCAAACACATAAATGTAGAACTTTAACTTAGTTAAGCAAAATTACTGTGCAATAATTCTTTTTTTTTTTTTTGAGACAGAGTCTCACTCTGTTGCCTGGGCTAGAGGGCTGTGGCGTCAGCAACCTCAAACTCATGGGCTCAGGCAATCCTCCTGCCTCAGCCTTCTGAGTAGCTGGGATTACAGGCATGTGCCACCATGTCCGGCTTATTTTCCTACATATTTTTAGTTGGCCAATCGATTTCTTTCTATTTTTAGTAGAGAAGGGGTCTCACTCTTGCTCAGGCTGGTTTTGAACTCCTGACCTTGAGTGATTCTCTCGCCTTGGATTCCCAGAGTGCTAGGATTACAGGCAGGAGCCATTGCGCCCGGCCTGTGCAATAATTCATCATGGCACTTCAAGGAATTCCTCAGACCATGTCCAAGAAGTTCAAAAGAAAAAAATAAGAAAGCTGCTGTCCACAAGCTTAACACCTCACTAACTATTCAACACCTCACTAATTAATGAACTGTGAAATTACATAAATGATCCTGTGAGTTATTGACTGTTGACTTGGAAGTAAGGATGCAGTACTGAGTAACTTCTAAGTTAACCAAAAACGCAAAGGACTCAGTCTTTATAAAATCTCAAACCTTTCATGATTTAATATATACATACATAGATAGTCACATCACTTGCTATGAGGCATAAACAAAGATTCTCACCCAATTCTTCCCATGGTCCTTATGCTCTCACATAACAGAGAAAGAACTTTCTAAGACTTCTTTTCGGCTTCCACTCTTGGCCTCCAATAGTCTCTTTTCCGCAAAGCAGCCAAAGCAGTATTTTTAAAACACCACACAGTCCTTCCACTCTTCTGCTTTGAGCCTCTCAGCAGTTTCCCATTACACTTGGAAGTCTGTGACAGCTCCCTCTCACAGCCTGCAAGGTCCTGCATAGCCCACCAACCGACCTGTTGAGTCTCCCCTCACACAACTTGTCCTGCTCACTGTGTTTTTAGCCACCACAGCCTCGCCTATTCCTAGAACATGACCAGACTATTCCTGCCCCAGGCATTTGCACTAGTCATTGTCTTTGCCTGAAATGGCCTTCCTGTGGCTAGATAGGTGTAAGCTCAAATATCACCTCCTTAGAGAGGACCCTGACCACTCTAATAAAGGCAGCGTCTATTCACCCCTACCCTGGTCACTTTCTATCATGTGGCCTGATTTTACCTTACATTTTTCACAACCTCCGTCTCTCTCCTTAACATGATCACGATGTCCTCTATTTTCTTGAATATATGGAATATATTTATAATAGCAATTTTAATGTCCTTGTCTAATTTGATGACCTGTGCCATTTCTGGGTCTGCTGTTGATTGCTTTTTCTCCTCATTAAGGGTAAAATTATCCTCCTCTTTGTATGCCTGATAATATTTCACTGGATGTCAGACATTGCATATTTCATTTTCATTTAAATCATTTAAAAGGTTTTTTTATTTTTTTATTTTCTTCTACAGAGTCTCACTGTGTTGCCCAGGCTAGAGTGCCGTGGCATCAGCCAGGCTCACAGCAACCTCAAACTCCTGGGCTCAAGCCATCCTCCTGCCTCAGCCTCCCTAGTAGCTGGGACTACAGACACGTGCCATTATGCTCAGCTAATTTTTCCTATTTTTAGTTGTTTGGCTAATTTCTTTCAATTTATGGTAGAGATGGGGTCTCGCTCTTGCTCAGGCTGTTTCTTGAACTCCTGAGCTCAAGCAATCCTCCTGCCTCAGCCTCCCAGAGTGCTAGGATTACAGGCGTGAGCCAATGCACCCGGCCCATTTAAAAATTTTTGGACTTTACTCTGTGATATAATTTACTTGGAAAAAGTTTAACTTTTTCAAGTTTTGTAAGCTAAGTCCAGAGTAGCCTTCATTCTAGGGCTAATGTGGTTCCACTGTTAGGCAATCCCCTTCTGAAAACTCTTCCTGGTGGTACCTGTATTAGGAGGTTTCTGCTCTGGCTTTTGGGAACACACCCTGTTCTCAGCTCTGTGTGAGTCTGAGGACCATTCTACGTGCTCCTTTCTGCTGGTTTTCCACCTCTAGCCAACATGGCATAAGAGGGAATAAATTTACTCTCCCCTCTTAGGTAACTAAGAAACTGACTAAAATACATAAACAACAACTTTCAGACATTGGACATCAGGCAGCAGAGAACAGCGATCCCCAAGAGAAGGAAAACAAATGAAATGAGCTCTGCGATTTCCCCACTTAGTGCCTAGAGAGTCGTCAGGCCTTAGTGCAGGGAGAGTCCAGGGATCCTGAGATGAAGATATAGAGCTGGACAGCGTGGGGAGGTGAAGGCAGCTAGAACTCATAGGGCAGAACACTGGAGAGGAGAGTGCTACAGAGAATGAGTTTCAGAGATCTGCAGAGGGCTTTCCTCATTTTATGCTTGTCTTAGAACTTACTAACACCTGACATTATTCTAATTATTTGTGTATTTATTATTTTTCTCCTCATGACACTAGGTCCTTACATGTCTCATTCTCCAGCTAGAACAATGCCTGGCACAATGTAGGTGCTCAGTAAATATTTACTGAATAAGGCAGATTCATATCCATGCATAGCCCCAAAAAGCTGCCTAAAATTTGGCTGTCAGTTTTCACTTATCATAACCATATGTGAAAGCAGTTCACTGGGCATATCCATAAATCAAATGAAATGAATTTTAGCCAAATCAAACTAACTATGCCTGCTTGTTATAGACTGACAGTCAATAGCAGAAATCTGAGTCTGGACCTTTACTCAAGTCCTGCTTTCTCCAAGAAGCCTTAAGTCCATAAAGACATGGACTGTTTCCCTAAACTCCAAAGAGTACATTCATGGTCACGGACCTGTTTCAACAGCACATAAATCCACTGTTCTGAATACAATTCAGAAAATATTCACTGAGCATCATTTGGCAGTTGGCCAGCTAACTTGTCTTGCCTGATCTTGCTGCTTATATTTATTTAAAACATTGCACTTATTGTACCTAAGCATCTACTTTATAAAGAGTTCTTGGCAACTGCCTTGGAATAACAAGGATGATGATAATAATGGTCTATTTCTTTTTTTGTTTTTTTTTTGAGACAGAGTCTCGCTCTGTTGCCCGGGCTACAGTGCTGTGGCATCAGCCTAGCTCATAGCAACCTCAAACTCCTGGGCTCAAGCAATCCTGCTGCCTCAGCCTCCTGAGTAGCTAGGACTACAAGCATGAGCCACCATGCCCAGCTAATTTTTTCTATATATTTTTAGTTGGCCAATTAAATTCTTTCTATTTTAAGGAGAGACGAGGTCTTGCTCTTGCTTTGGCTGGTTTTGAACTCCTGACCTTAAGCAATCCGCCCACCTTGGCCTCCTAGAGTGCTAGGATTATAGGTGTGAGCCACCGCACCTGGCCAATAATGGTCTATTTATTCTCTAACCATTCTGGAGAAATGAGAGTTGGAAAATACCTTACACCTCTAGGCTCCTGAAATTAAAATCTACAAAATGTCAGTTCAAGCACTCCTGCCTTGGGGTTCTGAGAAGTATATAGAACTAACCCATTCACTACTATTCCCCTCCCTTTAAAAATGTACACTTGATACAATATGCATTTTCTAGTCATACAAAAAAAAGTATTTATAACAATTGAGATTCTCATATATGGAAGATTGTTTTAAAGAGGTTATATAAGGATTTAACCTGGAAGGGTGTTAGTAATTCAGGCCCAACCCAATTCCCTAGTAAAACAGACTCCTACTAGCCCAAGAAGAAAGAAAGCATCTATAGTTAATCTCTCACTTTTTCTCGCTGGTCAAGAATGTGTGACACAGTTGCTGTCATACAGAGCAGTATCTGCAAAATCTTCGGTAAGTACGCACTGATCAGATGACTAATATTCTTCAATACTATTTCAAGGCTATTTAAGATACCGTGCTGACGACCTAAAGGAAGAACTTTAGACAAATCCAAATCTTCTACTGCTTGAATGACTGCAGAATGGCACTCTCCTGGTAAAACAAAGAGAAAGAGAAGTCATGTAAAATGAAATGCTAGTTTATTATGACATATTATTCTTTCAATTTGCTTCAACAATACAGTATTTTTCTATTGATATAATGATTTATGGATGATACTGTACTTTTCTGATATATTTTCTCCTTCTGATTCTTACCCAATGTTCAGTGAGTTAGACAAGGCAAGTTTTACTATACCCATTTACAGAAGAGGAGACTGAGGGATGAAGGAGGGTAAGAAATTTGTGATAGAGCTAAGTTACTAAGCCCAATTCTAATCCAATGTCTGTATACTATTCCTCAAAACCCCTGGTTAATAGATAAAACAATAAATAGTATCTTATAAACAGCTGCTACTATACTGATTTCAGAATTAACTGAAAATATTTGAATTGTTATTGCCTGAGTTTTATTTCAAACTGTCTGACATAAGATCATAAGCTTACTGATTCACACACCTCAGTGGTTGATCCATAAGAGTATCACTTATACCCACCCTCCTACAATGGGGGCTATACACTGAATGAAGACATTTGTATTCATTAGAGCCAATCTCCTTCACAGGGCAATATTGTACTGAATGGAAGCAGCTGGACCTATTATCATAGAAAAAATACAAAACAAATGTAACAGACTACCTTATGAATAAATCTCTGTGTTTGGCTAAAGCAAAGCAATTGTGAAACTACAGCAAAGGTCTTATTAGTCAAGAAGGTATTGGTGCGAATCCCAACTCCACCACTTTCCAGCTGAGTGGCCATGGGCAAAATACTTATTTTTCTAAGCCTAAATTTCCTCATTTGTAAAATGTAGACAATCAAATAATGATAGCTCATGTGGTTGGTGGTTTGAAGGGTCAACTGAGTTATATATACATAATAATGTCTGGCATAAAGTAAGCACTCAGTAAATGTTAGCCATTATTACTATTAATAATTACAAACATTGCATAATAGAGAACATACCACAGTATCATAGTTCATTGTATACACTAATATATCTACTTCATCTCAACTGTGAAGTTAAGGGCAGAGATTATACACTCATCTTTTTTTCTCTCTCTCTCTTTTTTTTAAGAGACAGGGTCTTGCTCTGTTGCCCAGGCTAGAGTGCAGTGGCATAATCACAGTTTACTGTAACCTTGAAATCCTGGGCTTAAGTGATCCTCTAACATCAGTCTCCCAAAAGTAGCCAGGATGACAGGCATGCACCTCCAAGCCCAGCTAATTTAAAAAAAATTTTTTTTTGCAGTGACAGGGTTTTGCTATGTTGCCCAGGCTGGTCTTGAACTGGCTTCAATCTGCCCTTCTGCCTCGGCCTCCCAAGTGCTGGGATTACAGGTATGAGCCACCATGTCTGGTCTATCCTTACTTTTCTATTTTCAATTTAGCAGAGTGTCTGGGGAACAGGAGGCATTCAATAAATCATTACTCAATAGATGAAAGCCTCAGTGAATGAACGGCAAAACAATCAAGATTAATTTTGCAGTATACTTTGAATTTCTTAGAAGAAATCTATTCTTTGAACTATATAAGTACTCACCATTTTTCAAATGGCCTAAATGCACAACAAAAAACAACACATCTAACCAGGGGCTTACTAACGCAAGGGTGCTGACAATCCGCAGGGTCAACTGTGAATCTCACCTCATTCAATTAAAGTTTAAAATGAACTGAACTTCAAGGAAAAGACCCCCATCGAGGTTGGGAGGAAGAATCCCTAGAAAGATGTCCAGGAGCATGGGAAACCCAGCCTAAGACGTGAGAAGTCTACCGCAGACAACACCTATCTGGAATGAGAGGTAGTTGATAGTTACCATTTTTAAAGTGTTTCACAGGTTCAAACAGCAGGTCTAAGAATATCTGGATCTCCTCAGGTTGGCTCCCGGCCAGGAACCGCAGAACGATGGCCATCCGGGTGCCTGAAGCAGATTTCCCCTGAGTTTTACTCCCAGTCTTATTCTTCATTCGCCCATACAAAATTCTGCAAAGGCAAAAGAATGTTATTTGTTTGCACATTAATTCTAAAACATAAGTTGCTTTGTTTTCCTAAAGAGCAACTCAACAGATTTAAATGGATATATTATAAAACATAGAATAATGAAATCCAACATTAGATATTTAATATAGACATTGAAATAATCAACAATTATTTTAAAAAAAAACACAAAAAAACAAAAAAAACAAAACAGGCTAAGGGAGCTGGGTGTGGTGTCGCACATGGTACAACTGTGATATTGAGAAGTGTTAATGAACAAAAATAAAACTATAAACTAATCTTGCTTATAAACATAAAACACAACATTCTAACTATAGTAGTGCTGCACTAATATCAAATCTTTATTACCCCAAGAAATATAAGAAAGAGCCAGTAATAAAATCTATTAGATTAATATAGATCAATATTTCATGGTAAAAAGTTAATATGATCATTTTAATATATGCTCAACAGGCACTCTGTAATAGTCAACATCCATTCCTGATAAATCCTAAATAACTTAATAATAAAAGCTACTTCTTTTTTTTTTGAGGCAGAGTCTCACTCTGTTACCCAGGCTAGAGTGCCATGGCATCAGCCTAGCTCACAGCAACCTGAAACTCCTGGACTCAAGCAATCCTTCTGCCTCAGTCTCCCGAGTAGCTGGAACTACAGGCATGCGCCACCATGCCCAGGTAATTTTTTCTATATATTTTTAGTTGGCCAATTAATTTCTTTCTATTTTAAGTAGAGATGGGGTCTTGCTCTTGCTCAGGCTGATTTCGAACTCCTGACCTTGAGTGATCCTCCCGCCTTGGCCTCCCAGAGTGCTAGGATTACAGGCGTGAGCCAGCATGCCTGGCCCAAAAGCTACTTCTTAACATGATAAAACTTAATGCGTTACTCAGAATTCAAAAACAGTGGCTTTCAAACTTTTGATATTAGGACCGTTTTATACTATTAAATATTATGGAGGTCCCAAAAGAGCTTTTGTATATGTGAGTTTGATTTACTATTGATAGTTACTAAGTTAGAAACTGTTTTTGTTAGGAACAAAATACCCTAAATTAGTCCCTATAACAATTTGATTTCCCCAAAAGGTCCAGTTAAAAAAAAAAAACCAATAAAAAAAATACAAACTGAAATATTCTATTACAATTGCTGAAAGAATCATATTACTATACTCGTAACTGTGTTTGTGATTAACTTTTAAAAAAATCAGTTTTTAAACAGTATAAATACCTCATCAGAACAGGAAACAAATCTGGTCGGTGAGCTGTTTTCACTACGGTATTATCCTCTGAAATGCTAAAATGCACTATCTCTTCCTTAAAGCTTCTATCTTCAAGCAACCTTTGTAAGTTTTCCCTTTAAAAATAGAAAACAGTACAAACCATCACTTTATCAACAGTACTTTTGAAAAATGCAAGTGTAGAATAATACGTACACAGGGTAATAAGGAATATAGTTCATACTGCAGGTGACATCCATAAAGGAAAATCCTCACAAAATTTCTTCCAAAATGATAGGTTTTCAAATTTCAAAAGGTTAAACAGATTAGAAGAGATTAGATTTAGTGCATAAATCAGCTGTTTAAGGAGCATTACATAAAAGCTTTCTTCAGTTCTTGGAGTGATTATGATTCCCTAAGTAACCACCAAGATTTTATGGCATTAGTAAGGAAAGAGAAATGATATAACCTTCATAGAACATATTTGTAAATTAATATTTTCTTTTCTACTTTATTATCTATGGCAAACAACTCTTAACAAACATACTTCCAGTTTTCATTCCATGCATGGAAATAGCAATATGATAGCCTTAGAAAAAAGAGAAACTTTCCAGGCCTTCAGGAAATTATTCTAGAAGGGGATCTTATGTAGAAAGAAAAAAACCAGATAAAGAAATAACATTTCCTTAAGTTTCAAATAACTTACCTGTAAGGAAGGATATGGGGATGTTTATATGTCATTATGCAATCCAAGGCTATTTTTTGCACCGTTTGATCTTGGTGTAGCAACAACTAAGAATGATATTTTACAGAATAAGTTAATGAAATCATATATACATGTGCCATGGGATATCAATTTACTTGTGTTAATTTGCTAACTTGGATTTCCTAAATTCTTTAGATAAGAGTTAAAGCTGATTCCTGACAACAGCCTTTCCTAGAAGTAAAGGAAGATGAATAGAATATATGCAAAGAAAAAAATGGAAAGGAAACTAAAATTTGCATCCCATAGCCAGCTAGACCCTGGAGTCTATCAGTTTTTTGGCTGAGGCCAATTCTGTATGTGAATCTGGATTTAAGTCAACTGGGTTGATCATGTAATAAGGAAAATCTCTTATCTTACGAGGGTGACAGTAGTCAATAAGATGCCAGGAAAGATGACTTGGTTGTGAGGCCTCTCTAATTAGTAAGTTTGGAATTTTGCCTTCTGGCTAGGAGCGGTGGCTCACTCCTATAATCCCAGCACTTTGGGAGGCTCAGGCAGGAGGATCACTTAAGGGCAGGAGTTGGAGACCAACCTAAGCAACATAGCGAGACCCCATCTCTACAAAAAATAAAAGTAGCCAGGTGCAGTGGCACACACCTGTAGTCCCAGTTACTTGGGAGGCTGAGACAGGAAGATCTATTTACCAGGAGTTCAAGATTACAATGAGTTATAATTGGGCCACTGTACTCTGGCCTGGGTGATAGAGTGTGACCCTCTCTCTAAAAAGGAAAAGAAAATAAAAAATAAAAAAGACCTTTGCTTCCTATGGACAATAGACTTTTGAACTCTGCTTTATAAACAAAGTCTATCAGAATTTATGGGCAGAACATGGATAAATTCTGCTAAAATGATAAAAGTTTCACCTACAACATTTTATATACAAATGAAAAAAAGAAAATTTCATTTCCCCAGATAGCTTAGAATGACATTCAACGCTTACTCTGCTTCTGACATTAAATTTTTTGCCACTTTTTCTGAAATTCAGGATCATACATTATGATTGCAATAGATTATTATTCCAACTATCTGTCTTCACTCACTCTAATAGATCCTGAAATCCTAGCCCTCCATGAAGGCAGACTTAACTAGAAAGAAAAATTAGCCAACTGTTTTTGGTATAACCCCCACCTTCTTCTAAAAGCTAATTCCCATGATATAATTTGTGCTTTGCTATTATCATTGTTCATACAGATGATCTGTCACCCAAAATGCCTTTAAAATCAACTAAATAAGTGCTGTCAAAAACTATTTCTCAAGGTAACAGAAAATACGTCTATGAATTAAAAAAATTATTACTTAAAATGCAGACATGGGCCCCTATTGAACAAATAATTATTGAAAGCCTAAAAGTTTACTTTGGCAAAGAAAATGATAGAGAAAAGTTCGCAAAGAATTATAGTACCAAGAATTTATTTCACTTACCTGAAGATATAACTCATATAATTTGGATTCCAGATATAAGGCCCGTGGATTTGAAAATTTAGAGAAAACTTGCAAATGAGCAATTAAATGCCTAAATGAAAATAAAATAGTGTTACAGAATGAAAGAACAGAGATTATTTTCTTGAATTGATAGTATCTACTATCAATTTCATTCTCTATGACAAGTACTCTAAACACCTTGCCTATAGGTTCATGTTAATTATATAAATAAGTTTTAATTATCTATATTTAGGAAATTCTCCAGAAATCTCAAATCTCAGGTAGGCCTCTCCCTAAAGTCCAGGCTTCCCAACCCCTAACCCCACAAAATCATTCAGGAGGTATTCAGAATGGCTTAGATTAAGCTAAAATTAGGAAGAAAGGAACCAAAACAGTAATATATTCCAAAGTTGAACTCATATGATTTTTGGGACTACTCCTTGTCTAGGTTCCGTGCAGCAGACAGGAAAGTAGTAGAATATTCTTCCTCATTTTCATATAACAAAAATATTGATGTCAGGCAATAGAGGCCCAGGTTTAGGCAACCATGGCTCTTGCTTACCAAGACGGAAGAATATCTTAATATTTTTGTTACTGTGGCTGGCTGCAGATAACTGAAACCACATGAAGCAAAATTGTGGATTGAGGGGACTACCATATAGTCCTATGAAGCTTGGCCATGATCTTTCCTGTCTCTGTGTTTTATTCATATGTCTATCAGCAAGCAAGTCCTTCTTTGTTCTAGCTTTCTGGCAAACTTTCATCTTTCAGCATTGAAGTTGCCCTCTCCTTTGCAAAAAGTCTTCCCTGGGTTTTTGTGGTAGAATTACATACTTCTTGCCTTGCACCCGTAACTTATTTAAAGGCACTCAACAGAGCTGCTGAATGGATGGATTAATAAATGGCTCATGAGAAAAACTCAACAAATGGACACATCAGATTAAGACCTTAAGTGTTAAAGTAACATAGTAGCACCAATCCAGTGGATCTCAGACACCTCAATTTAGACAATCTTCAAGTCAGCTGAAGTAACATCTGAAAGCATGATCACTTCTTTTTTCAGGTTTGTAACAATTTAGGTAAATCAATAACTAAGAGAACAAGAGAGTAAAACAGTAGGAAGAAAAAGTAACCAGTAGGACACAAGTCAAAAGGCAAAGTAACAGTGCTGACATGCTTATTTATAAGAGCAAGGATGTTCCATTATGTGTTCTAGCACACAAACACAATGCTCTCATGCTATGAAAGTGAACAAAAGTTAAAAAGTATTTAAACACTCCCAGCTCCAAAGCTCTCACCTATAAAAAGATTAGATGACCCCTCAAAGTTAACATTCTATGGCTAAACAAGAAAAAAATACTAATAATAAGTCACCAACCAAAAAACTCATAAGATTGACAGTTCCTTTGGGCTGTAAAAGAAAATCCCAGGAAGATGTAACATTCGTATAAGTAATTATTAATATCTTATACAAGGCTACTTCACATTTAGGTTATAAGAGATCTCTTCCTCTTCCTTCTAGAACTGTGGATCTCTGAGCTTTCTGCAATGCCGAACTTACTTTGCTGCAGCTCTTCTTGTCTTTTTCTTCTGTGAGGATTCTTCTTGGGGCACCACCTCTTCCTCCAACTCATCATCTCCAGCAGCAGGCTCCTCTTCTATTTCCTCTGCTGCAACCCCTTTGACTTTTCTCCGCAGATCCTGGGTTGGAGCAACTTGCAGATCTGCTGGGTAATACTCATTGCTACAGTGGAAAGAAAGTGATATGAGACAGATGAAGTATGAATGCTCATCTAATTCTATTTACGAGAGCAATGTCCATGGTTCACAGAATCACACACCAAAGAGACATCAGAGGCACCTTAGTCAAGCTGCTTCTATGACACTATTCTTATTTATTCAGTCCCTCTTAAGTACTCTATTTGACTTAACAAGTCAATCACTAACTGCAGAATACAGCCCATTTCATTGTTATACTGTTAAACATACTGTGTTTCCCCGAAAATAAGACAGGGTCTTATATTTATTTTTCCTCAAGAAGACACCCTAGGGCTTATTTTCAGAGGATGTATTCTCTCTGGGCTCAGAAGGAGACTGCTTACTGAAGCTTTTCCCCTATCCCCTGGTGTTTGTGGAGGGTGAGAGAGGCCCACAGTGCTGAGTAAAATGGCAGCCACAGCTTTCCTACTTCCCCTTGGGGACACACAATACCTGAGGTGGAGCATCCCGCTCCTCACTTCACTGAGGAGACTTTCCCCTCAAAGCCTCAGCTTGCAGCACACACAGGATGACTGGCACCTGACAGGGGCAGCCGACCTTCTTGGTGGGGCTGTCTGCACCTTTCTGGTCACCTCTGGGATAGTAGCTGTCATGATGGGGCAGATGAGAAGGGCTGCTCATCTTCTTTACCACTCCATGACGAAATGCATGGGTTGTGCAGATATGCTGCGTAGCCACGCCCACCACTAGGTCTTATTTTTGGAGTAGGGCTTATATTGTGCAAATGCTTAGAAATCCTGATAGGGCTTATTTTATGGGTAAGTCTTATTTTCAGAGAAACACAGTATTTGAAATGTCTATTTTGGACTGAGCTGAAAATAAGCCTCCTGTCTCCAGAACCATAATTGGGAAAGGGGAGTTAGGAGTGAATTATATTAAATACCTGAAGTATAGCATCAGGACCATGCTGGTCACTGTTTACCAGGTACACTCTACTTTGACAATAGTGCCACATCAAAATTCAGTCCTCCAGGTATGGTCTGATGAGACAGATTGAACTATCAGCTCTGTACCTTTTGGGGGAAGCCACAACACCATGTAGATTCAAACTGAATGGTTAAATAATGAAAATCAGCACGTCTTTATGCTTTATCTCCTCTAAACTAAGCTTGTAGAGTTGGTACAGTATTCATAGTTGTTCTTATTAAATTCTATCCCTTTAATTTTAGTCCTTTGTTGTAGTTAATGAATATTATTCTGAAGTCTCTCCTTCAATGTATTAGTTTGTGTTACTTTCATTCATTCATCCAAATGATTAATATTTTGTTGTCTGTTGAATGCAGGGCCTTGGGGCTAGACATGTTAGGAAACTGATCAGTTGGGCTTTTGAGTCCTCACTCAAAAATACACTGCTAAGATACTATGTTTGAGGATATTGTAACAAGAAACTCTATGTTAAAGTTTAACCTTCAGAGTAATACACTAAACTATAACCTGAGTGCTTTGTATTCTCATGTAGCAGAATCTAGCTTATAATAAAAAATGGATGAATGAGCAAAGCTGCTCTGTCAGTTACAAACTACACCATCATCTACTTAATTACTTCCCAATTATACAATCAACATTCAATTTAACCACATATTACACATTTTGAACCTTTACCGCCATGAACAGGATGCTTGCTCATTGACTTCTTAAATAAGATAATTCACACAAAGCATCTATAAGAGTGCCTAGCACACAGTAAGTACTCATTAAATGTCACCTGGCACTGGGATGCTGTTGCCACTGTTAGTAATTCATTCTTGCTCCTTATTTGGTTCTTCTCAGAGAATGTTTACAAGGTAGTCACAAATTAGTTCTAATATCAAATTAATTGAAACATATTCATAAATATAAACTGCTAGTCAAAAAATAAAAATAAAAAACCCCGTAAGATATATTTCAAAGTCAGAATCAAAGGTGACATTTGGGTTTTCTATTAGTTGGGGTCATCTATAATGGAACTATTTATAGCTAATCAGTGCCACCTAGTTTTTTTTTTTTTTTTTTGAGACAGAGTCTCACCCTGTTGCCCTGGGTAGAGGGGTAGAGTGCAGTGGCGTCATCACAGCTCATTGCAACCTCAGACTCCTGGGCTCAAGCGGTCCTCCTGCAGAGCTCTGCCTCCCAAGTAGCTGGTACTATAGGCACAGGATACCTGGTTAGTTTTTCTCTTTTTAGTAGAGATGGGGTCTCACTCTTGCTCAAGCTGGTCTCGAACTCCTGAGCTCAAGCAATCTTCTACCTCGGCCTCCCAGAGTGTTAGGATTACAGGCGTGAGCCACTGTGCTCCGCCCCCAACTAGTCTTAATTTAAATATTTTTTAGAATTATTTATCTTAGTCTCTAAGTCTTCCTAAGCTCAGAGACCTACTTCCTGTTATATAGGCTTCTCTTTCCATCCCTATTCCCATAGCATCTGGTACTGTTAGTCAGGTCTTTATCCTTAGGGTAGAGGGTAAACTTATCCTTTAGGGAAAAGCTTAGAATCTTAACATGGTAGGAAGTTCATGTCTTATTAACACCACTAATACCAGCTGGTATATATATAGCCCTGTGCAATTCATAAAACAACTGATAAACATTATTTTATATGACCTTCAAAACAAGGCAAAAAAAAAAAACTCCTAAAATATCACTGTCCTTATTCTATAAATAAATTTATTTATGACCAAAGAATTATGCAAAAAAGAGAAAATCATTATTCTTTGCCACCGTATCTACTGACCTGCTGCATCTTTCTTGCAACCTTTGTGAGAATGAATTATTCATGCAAATCTTTTCACTTCTGTGCTGGGTCTTATCTCCTTATACCTATTCAGAGATATGGCTCTAGCCATTTTATACTCTTTCTTGCATTATCAATTTTCCCCTCTCTTCTGGATCATTTGCACCAATGTCATACACATACATGCTGCTTAAATCTTAAATATAATACAACCCCAACAACAAAAGCTCCATCTCTGCTCCCATGTTTCCCTCCACATACTACTCTATGTCTGTTTCTTTTTTACTACAAAAACTCTCCAAACTTGTTTCCATTTTTCTTCTCCATTTTCTTGAGCTCATTTTAATCAGGCTATTCTCCTAGCAGATTCACCAAAACAACTCTTATTCAGGTTACTTCCATGTGGGGCACTCAGATTAAGGTCATCTACAAAGCCACCGGTTAGTTCTTATTCTTCACCTAATTGACTTCTCAGTCAACACATTTGAGTCAATTGATTACTCCCTCCTTGAAATACTCTTTTTACTTGGCTTCCAGGATACCAGGTGGTCTTGGTTCTTCTATTACTCTTTCCTGGCCTCCTTTGCTGCTTCCTCATCTATCAACCTCTAAAGATCAGTGTCAGTCCTTGGAAGGCTTCTCTCTTTATACTCACATCCCAGATTACTTTATTCCCTGTCTGATGATTTAAAATACAAACCATATATCAATAATTCCCAATTTATTATCTCCAGATCAAACCTTCCCTGGAACTTCAAACTTTTAAATTCAGTGCCTACTTGACATTTTTACTTGGCTACCTATATTAGTATCCCAAGCTTAACACAACTAAGAACGAATTATTTATTTATCCGGCTTTGCATGGATAAAAATGAACTCTGGATTATCCCCACAAACCTCCAAGGCCTGCATTCCTCCAAATCTCATTAAATGGTAACTGTCTTCTAGGTGCTCAGAACAACACCTCAAAACACATCTCGATATCACCCTTTTCTTTCCCTCTCACCTTCTGGCTCCCCACTACACACACCCGTCTTGCATTTGATTCTTTGGCAAATCCCATGGACTAATCTAGCTGCAATCCTTTAAAAATATATATCTTATCAAAGTGAAATCCTTCAAAAAATATCGATCTTCACTTCCACAATCTTGGTCAAGTCACCATTGCTTCTTGCCCTGAATGGCAATTTCCTCCTGACTGGTCTCTCTGTTCTCACCACTGCCACCCTACAGTTTGTTCTCACTCAACAGGCAGCCAGAAAAACCCTTAGGGAAACTTAGGTCAGGTCATGCTTTTGCTTAAACCTCTCAGTGGCTTCCCATTTCACTGAAAGTAAAAGCCAAAGTCCTTCCTGTCACTTACAAGCCCTACACAGTGTGATCCCCGCTACCTTTCTGCCTGCATCTCCAATCATTTTCTCCCTGGGTCACTCTGCTGGGGCCATGCAGACCTCCCAGCTCTTTCTGAAACAAGCTGAGCAGGGTGAGTTTATGGCCTGCTTCCCCTGACCCTACAGCATTTTCCCATGTTACAGAATATTATTAGAAAATACTTTTTATTGATTGCTTAGTACTATTCTATACAGCGTACCCCTCACCTTTAGAGTTTTGATGCAATCACACTCTCATACAGCATGTCCAGTCAAAACAAAACAATGTGCTGGAAAGCTCTTATTATTCTGAGAGTATGTTCCTTAGCGTCACAGGAAAGATTAAGAAGCTCAAAACAGTGATTGGGGTTGGGTTACTGAAAAAAAAAAATAGCTTCAAGCCCCAGGGAGGCAATAAAACAATGAATAACAAGGCAAGAAATAACAAGGCCTTTGTATGCTGATCAAATTCAACAGGGTCCTTCTCATATTATAACTTGCAATTTTTTATTAATGCCAGTTGTGGGCTGGTTAAATTATGATTCACACAAAATGAAGTGAACTAAACTAGTTTAGTTGTTACCTAATAGAGCCAGACCTTTATAGATGTGCCAATGATTTGAAAACATAACAGATGTATAAAAAACGTAGCCAATTTGGGATGTTAATACTTCTTACCTTCTCTTTCTCATACCCTACCTGGGACATATTCTTAGAAGAGAACACTTACTTGATAAATCTCAAGAAAAGTGGGGAAAGCTCTCTGGACCGTGGCTCTACTCTCTCTGGGAATTTTGCAAGAGCTCGCCAGAGCAAAAATCGAAAGTTGGTGTGGTCTAGTCTTTCCTGACAGTCAGTTTTCAGTGCTAACTGCTTATGATAAAGATCTCCAACATCTCCTTCTTGGATCTGCTCCCAACTTTCATCTCCAATGGACTTCTCCTCATCTCTTATATCATTTTGCAATTCTTTCTCTGCAAGAGAAAGAAAGCCATCATAATCACTAGAGAAATGCCAACATTTGTCCTATGTGTCTCTCCAAGAGAGGGCATTTCTTTCTCTAGTATTATAAGGAAACAACCATACTGAAAGGTTATCAAAGATAATACATTTCTCCTTTTTGTTCCCCAATTTCATGCATGATTAAGCAATAAAAATTAAACAAACAACCACCTTTCTTCCCAGCCTCCTCATGCCCTCTTACGTACCAGCATGTGTAGCTGCTTTTTCTAGATGTTCATAGTAGACTTTCCAAAATTGCTTATTTTCCATTTCATGTGCATGAGAACTAAGAGAAAAGATCAGAAAACAAAAAATCTGTTATGATTCTTATTTTGAGATCTCTTACTGAGAAAAGAAAAGTGAAAGAATATAACTAAAATGTTAATTAGGTTATCTCTCAGTGTGGGACTATAAACAACTTTCGCATTTTTTTTCTATTTTTCAAAACACCTGCATTTGAGCAGAAATTATTTTTATAATCACAAAGTAGTAAAGGGTATTTTAAAAAATTTAAGTAGATCTTTATAAGATTATTTTTAAAGACACACTACTGGGACTGGGGCATGGGGTACAACCCATTAAGAAAATAAGGAGGCCTTTGTTTGGAGTGAAAACTCTGTTCAAAACTAACTTCAAAAATAATAAGTTTCCCTCCACCAAATTCAAACATATTTATTAACACAAAGGCAAAATAAACATTTACTACATGAAACATACTTTACAGAACTTAAAGAGAAGACATTAGATGGATCATGTAAAGTGTTTATATATAATTCAATATCCTAGCAACAATACTCTCAAATGTCCTATATACTTTCTGTCATTAATTTTCTAAGAATATGCATAAACTTTACATAAGACATGCACTATATATACTGTGGAAATATGTGGAAAACAAACTGACAGGTCTCTTGTTGTTTCCATCTTTCCAAACAGAAAGATGCACCCAACAGCAAGGTAGCCTAATCACTATGGAGAATGGGTAAAGGCATTCAGTAATTGAAGAACCAACACTTTTGATAGTGGGCTATTGGTGACACACATGTCAGATTTTTCCCATCTTCTGAAAGTGCAACAAACAAAATAATGAAGCCGATTTTAGGAGGCTCTTGCTTTCAGCACACTGGTTTGATGGCTATGAAGGGCAGTGAAAGGCAGACAAATCAGTTCCATATTGGAAAGGAATTTGTCTATTCTGCTTCTGTCAAATAAGAACTAATAGTTGGGGTTCTGAAAGGCCGTAGGTGACATATTTCCATTCCGACAAAAAACAAGAGTAGACTATCTGAAGACAAATGTTTGTAAAAGAAAAGATTTCTAAATATGAGCCACAACAGGCACTTTGGACGTGACTATTAAGGTCCTTTTAGAGCTAAAGACTTTTTGAATACTAAACAGCAAGGGTTTTGAAAGGTCCTTCTTTTTTATTTTATTTTATTTTTTTAGTTTTATTCTTTTCATCTGAGCATCTCACTTGGAAAAAACACTCCTTATTTTTAAATTAAAGTATATCTCAATGACTCAATATATATATATAAATAAAATCATGCAAGTATTATAATATACCTTCTCATTATAAAAATTATAACTATAAATTTCAATAATACAGAAATATATAAACTAAAAAGAGAAAGGCCTCCAAAGTTATTTTAATGCACAAATATACCTATAACATTTGAAATACTGAAGATGTGGCATCAGAGAGAATAATAATGTTTGTTTTTTTCTTCACCTTCTCCCATAAAGGATTTAAGGTAACTGCAAATACTGTACATGCCCATTCATTTAAATCACACATAGAAGGAGTATAATCCTGGACCCACCATTCTGCAGTAGTTAAAGCATAACAGCTTCATCCATTTAACCCATGCTTACCTGATGAGATCAATAACAGGATCCCAGAGAGCACTGAAGTTAACATATAACATGCCTAACAAATAACGAAGCGGCACCTGCAATGACAGGAGACCAGTTTATGGGTAATAAAATACAACAGAAGGCAGAACACAAGTGCTGAAATGCAAACATCCTGAGTTGGACGACCTATGGTTTGGAAAGAAGCTTATACATTAAGAAAAAAAAGCTGTCAGTACCAATCCAAATCCAAATTCAGTGCATACTAATTTTCCTCCTCTCCCCAAAATGTCATTCACTATTTAACACAGAAGAATCACTATAGCAAACACAGTATTAAAATTCACTACAGGCCGGGCACGGTGGCTCAGGCCTGTAATCCTAGCTCTCTGGGAGGCCGAGGCAGACGGTTGCTCAAGGTCAGGAGTTCGAAACCAGCCTGAGTAAGAGCGAGACCCCGTCTCTATTATAAATAGAAATTAAGTGGCCAACTAATATATAGAGAAAAAATTAGCCTGGCATGGTGGCGCAAGCCTGTAGTCCCAGCTACTTGGGAGGCTGAGGCAGTAGGATTGTTTGAGCCCAGGAGTTTGAGGTTGTTGTGAGCTAGGCTGATGCCATGGTACTCACTCTAGCCTGGGCAACAAAGCGAGACTCTGTCTAAAAAAAAAAAAAAAAAATTCACTCCAGGCCAGGTGCAGTGGCTCATGCCTGTAGTCCTAGCACTCTGGGAGGCTGAGGTGGGTGGATCGCTCAAGGTCAGGAGTTCAAAATCAGCCTTAGCAAGAGTAAGACCCCGTCTCTACAACAAATAGAAAGCAACGAATTGGCGAACTAAAAATACATAGAAAAAATTAGCCGGGGCATGGTGGCACATGCCTGTAGTCCCAGCTACTCAGGAGGCTGAGGCAGGAAGATCACTTGAGCCCAGGAGTTTGAGGTTGCTGTGAGCTAGGCTGATGCCATGGCACTCTAGCCCGGGCAACAGAGTGAGACTCTGGCTCAAAAAAAAAAAAAATTCACTCCAGATATTCACACATAAAGGGTAATACATTTGAATAAACAGATTTGACTAATGATTAAATTCCCTTCTAAATTGCCACCATTGATAAGACAAAACCTAAACTGTAGTCAGTAAAGTACAGATGCCAAAAAACCCAAGAAAGTATATAGTGAATGGCTGAGGCTTCATGAGCACATGTCTGAATGCTGTTTCAGACATCATTTCTACTTCACTCTGCTCTGCCTGGCTGTGACAGCCTTCCCATCTGAGTTCCTGGACAGATGTTTAGGACTCAGCTTGAGAGTGACGTCCTCCGTGAAGCCTGTCCTGACTGTCCCCCACCATACTTACTTGTTTACATGTCTCTTAGTCCCTGCTAGGCTACACATCTCTTGAAGGCAGGATTATGTTCTCAATTTTCTTTGTATCCTAGCACCTAATTTTGATGTCCAAAACATAGCAAATGCTTACTAAATGACTGAATTCAGAATACAGAATACTGAGCAGAAAATTCATTCCTACTGTGACATTTGCTAAAAAGAAATCACAGGTTGCTGGGGCAGAAAAGGATAGAGAGGCCATTTTGAAAGATATGATCCCTTTACAAATAAGGACTAAGGCACAGGGGTCAAGGTTATAGCCCAAGAGTAAGGGCAAGTGAGCCTTCTGCAGTTCCCCTTCACCCAATTCTCCCTCGTACATGCCACGCTGTCTCTCGGCACGCGAAGTCCTTCCATCTTTAATTCCTATGCAACTGGTATCAGCCCCAGAATAACAGCATTTCAAATGATGTTAAAATGACTATGAATAATATTTTTTGGGGGGGCTACACCATATGGTATAAATAATATTTTTAAAGTATGATCCAACAGCATACCTGAGGCTTGGAAAGAGACTAAGTAAATCAGAGGGATATAAAGAACACCTTATCCTTACTTTATGTGCAGGGAACACAGGCTGAAGTAATCTTAATATGATCAGTTGACAATTGATATATAAATGGATCTTCCATCTCTGGGAATAATATAAAATTATATCCAATTTCAAGCACTGGACTCTGAGTCAGACAATGTGGATCAAAGTTCCAATTCTAAACATTCACTCCTACATAACCCAGAGCAAATCCCTTTTAACATCCTTGAGCCTCAAGTTCCATATCTGTAAAATGGTATATCATTCTGGAAGCCACAAAGCACTGTACAAATATAAGGTATTCTCAAAGAGCAGCAAGACAAGTCAGGATTTCTATATTTTAAGTATGACATGTGGTTTTAAGCAGCAAAATGAAAAGGCACTGATAAATAGTCTGTGTTGCTTTGGACAAAAGAATTCAGTAACTCAAATAATTAACAGTCATATTTTTGAGATTATTTGAGCTCACTAAAGGCAGATAAATTCGTAACTAATGCAACAGAAACTTTGAAATACGCAAACCAAGAGTGCAGTGAGGAGGTTAAGACTTGATTTTCAAATTCATTGTGTAAGGAAATGTATTGCTTTGCTTTTAGATCATTTTGAAAAGTAAAATGTATTTTCCCAAAGCATGGCGGCAATATGGCATGATGGAAAGAACATGAGAGCCACACTCTGTTTCTGGATCCTCAAAACAATGCCTGCTTTTAAAATGATGTGTGTTTCTCAATAGACTATCAAGAAGAAAGACAGCATCGAAGGTTCTTTCTCAGAATGGCAATGGCAGAAATCAGGATCAAAATTAAGAACTATTTTATTCTTGTAAGTATATTTTTTTCTTGTATAGTTTACAGGCAAAGTAAATGGTGTTTGTTTTTATTGTTATCTATTTCATATCCATCGTCTGAACTCTAAAACCTTGCCACTGTCAATTTTTAAAAAATGGTGGCCACTGGGACCACCATAATTTGAAGTGGACACTGGCACAGAAGGACATTTTCTTAACCAGCTCATTTTTAGTGGATTTAACAGACATTTGTCTTTCTACGGGGCTGTCTAGCATCGACAATCCTTCCTATGCATCTCTGAGTTATTTTATTATAAAAACATATATTGCATTTAAAAATTTTTAAAAATCTAATAAAATTATAAAGTATGCCACTAGGAGAATAATAGGGATCAAACACAATAATTTCTTTATCATTCACTTATCACTCTATGAACAAATTTCCATGGAAAACCTACTATGTGGGTCAAGGCACTCTGCTTAGATGATTAATACATGACCTGAAGTGCTCAAGGAATATGCAGTCTAGCAAATTCATTAAGGAAAAAAAAAGACCATTACTTTCTGACAGCCAATAAGCAGATCCATCACCTTTGTAAACCGAAGACGGCAAGTAGGTAGACTAACAGTTTAAAATGGGATGGGGGAGAGAATACCTATAACATCAAACAGGACTATCAAGGTTCCTTTACTCAGGCCCGAGACTCTCAACCTCATCAATCTACTTAATGTTTCCCTAAATAAACTGTGTAAGCTCTCAGAGCTCGCCACTTCTACATGTGCTCTTCCTCTCATGGAATGTTATCCTCCTCTCAAAGTGCAGCCAATCATAGCCCCTTCCAGAAATCCTTTCTGCACACTCTTATGCATTTATCATAGAACATGCCCCACTGCAGAACGCCGGCGTGATTCCTAGCTCTTCTTGTCCCTGAGACTGTGATCTCTTTGAAGGTAGGAGCTGGGTTTTTATATCACCAGTACCCAGTTATATATAGGTGGTTTTATGTATGTTTGCTAAAAGAGTAATTTTAATAATTGTAATAGTTACCACTGAGTGCTTAGTTAGTGCCAGGTACTGTGTAGTATTGTATGTTTATCTCATGTAATCCCCACAGTAATTCTGTGAATTAGGAACTATTATTTTCCCTATTTCACAAATAAGAAAACAGAGTCACAGGGCAGTTCAGGCCTACTACAGTTCAGGCAGAGCCAGGCCTTGACCTTGGCAATCCCGACCACTCCACCTAAACTGCTGCATGATGATGCTAGTGACTGAAGAGTCAGTTTTGCTTCCTTATTTAACACATTTCCACAACCTACCCTCAGACCACAATCATTTATACTCTCCGCTTTAAAGCCTTTTTATTTATTTATTTTTCCGAGACAGAATCTCACTCTGTTGCCTGGGCTACAGTGCCATGGCGTCAGCCTAGCTCACAGCAACCTCAAACTCCTGGGCTCAAGCGATCCTCCTGCCTCAGCCTCCCAAGTAGCTGGGACTACAGGCACGCGCCACCATGCCCGGCTAATTTTTCTATATATTTTTAGTTGGTCAATTAATTTCTTTCTATTTTTAGTAGAGACGGTGTCTAGCACTTGCTCAGGCTGCTTTCAAATTCCTGACCTTAAGCAATCCTCCTGCCTCAGCCTCCCAGAGTGCTAGGATTACGGGCATGAGCTACCACACCCGGCCAAAGCTTTTTCATTTTTCATTAATGGAATCTGTATTTTGAAACTGTTACATCAACAAAACTGGTTAAAAAATTTGTTTTTGATAAAGGATCATTTGTAAAATTATCCAATTCATTAAGGGTCTAAGGCTGATGAAATTATCAATGGTCCCCAACTTTTTTGACACTAGGGACAGGCTTCATGAAAGACAATTTTTCCACAGACCGTGGATGGGAGTGTGAGGCGGTGATGTATTGTGGGTGGGGGCAGGGGGTGGTGCAGAGCTCAGGCAGTGATATGAGGCCTGTTTCCTAAGCAGGCCACAGACTGGTACCAGACCACGGCCAGGGGACTGGGGACCACAGCGTTAGAGAACTGCTAAAATTGGAAGTATCATATTCAAAAACGTTCATGTCCTAGATGCTATAACTGAATGATAAGAAACATCAGAGAGAATCTAAACAAAACAAACCGTGAAAGCAGACACTTCCCTGTCCCACCAGAAAAAGCAATAAAAAAAATGAGTGAGGACTGGTCATACTGCTTCATACCCTCATACACTCAGAAGAGAGGATATTAAAGTATTTCTACTACTAAAAAGCTGGTAGAACTATTTAACTCAAAGCATCTAAGAGAATTGCAGATTTACCTTGTTTCAAAAAAAATTTTTCTTTTGGTGACTACCACTTGGTATGCTTCCCAAAACAAGTTAAAGCATAAACTGAAAAGAAAAAAAAGGATGCTCCTTTTACCTCTTGTAACGGGCCACCAGGGATTGCAGTCTGTACAACATCATGTCTTAGTTTTCTCAAATAAAGAAGCTTCTCTCTATAGTCACTCACAGTTGCCGGAACCAGTTCCGCCTGGCGTAGTATAGCCAAGGCAGACTGTCGTTCTGACAGCCCATCCTCCTGAACAACCAGAGAAAACCAAGGACGAACATCAGTATTTTGATTTTCCAAAAAGAATATTAAATGTGGCAAACGTCTAAAAATAGAAAAACTGGAATATGTTAATGTTTTAAATTAAATGAGCAACTTTTTTTTTTTTTTTGGTAAATGATTCCTTTTTCCTCACACCATTTACTTTTTAGGTTTAGATAATTTAGGTTTATTGCCTAGTGCAGAAATGACAAGTAGAAGCAGGAAAGTAATTCTCAAAAATCACTCAAACTGATTGGCAATATTTGTTGAAATAAAGAAAACATATATATACTTTCACTATACAATTCT
The DNA here is from genome assembly GCA_008750895.1 of Mirza zaza. Taxonomy (NCBI): domain Eukaryota; kingdom Metazoa; phylum Chordata; class Mammalia; order Primates; family Cheirogaleidae; genus Mirza; species Mirza zaza. The sequence continues at coordinate 21,930 of VSMD01007290.1, read as the reverse complement.
ACTTCTAGTAATGTGCATCATGGAGTTATTTCCCTACACAAATATATCTGTAAGGATGTTCACTGTAGTATTGTTTAAAATATTATAAAACTACAAAAACCCACCTAACCATCCATCAACAGGGAATTGGCTAAATAGAAGATATTTTAAACTATGGAGTACTATTCAAACTTCAAAAGAAATGAGGTAGAACTAGAAGTATGGCTATGGAAAAACCTCCTGATACCATTTGTTTAAATTATGTGTATGAATTCAAAAAGTTTGAAAGAATATTCACCAATTAATTGTAGATTTTCAGTGGTATCTTTGGTGGGAGGGAATAAGAATTACAAAAAAAAATCATTTTTATGATATTTATATAGGATATTAATTTTATGTAACGGTATCATTTTAAAAATAAAAATACTTATTTTTTAAAATTATGTTTTTTAAAGAACGATTCACTCGAACAGTTAAGATACCTCCATCAATTCTGGAAGTCGAACATCAAAATGGTTTAGGATCCTTATTGTCAAAAGCCGAATCTAGAGAAAGGAAAATGCATGCTTCAAACTCAAAAGTTTAACCGTAGGAAGAAAGTGATTCAGTCAGTGAGATTTAAGTTTTACAGAATTAAGAAAAATATGCCATTTGACCAGAGAAATACATGCCTATTCTACCCCTTATTTCACATTTAATACCAACCAACATCTAATTCACAGTAGACAGAACAATTAACCCCCACACTGGACTAAGATAAGGTTACCCATAAAACCATGTTGTTCTTTGAACTACGACACTATGAGCAACTCTGTAAATTAGTGCAAAGGAGTTGATTAAGCGTACAACTCAACTAAAACTAGTGCTTTTTATTCCTAAATAATGTATAGTATTCAGGTATTTCTACGCACATGAATGAGTAGGAGAATCACCTAGAAGATCTTTAAAAGCTATGCAGATTTTTCAGTTCCCCCCTAGCCCTAGTGAATCAGAATCTTTGGGGGTGGGGACCCAGAATGTATATTTTTATTAATCTCCCTAACTAATCCTACCACAATCAGTTTGCAGGCCAATGTTTAGGAATCATGACTTTAAACAGAAATCATCCCACAGCAAGATTTTCTGAGTAAGGAGCTCTGAGGACCACTGACAGTCCATATACAACAGAATGAGAGAGATGGGGGACATACCACAAACAGTATTACCTTGGATTTACCAGTTGAAATGTTTGCTTGTAACGTGGGAAATAATTCCATTAGAGCTTCCTCAGAAAGGGGTCCTTTGCAGCCACATAAGGCTAATCTCTGATAATACAGATCAGCCAAAAGCAACACAGATGGCTCCAAAGGAAATGTTCTGCAACAATACATTCGTTAGACCCAAACTGCACCATGCAGCTCAGAGCATTTACACTATATTCTAAACCACAGAAAATGATCACTGATGAAGGAAATGTAAAAGGTAACATGTAAAAGTTTCACATGGACATTTGGCATCACTTCATAGATGTAGAATCTGAAGCCCAGCAACAGACAGTGAGGCAGAGGTGGGAGTAGAATATTTTGACTACAAATTCAGTGCTGTCTCTTCAATCCACACAGTTGTAAATGATAATCACATAAATATATATATATATATTATTTACTGAGTGTTTGCGACGTGCCAGGCACCGAGCTAACATGGGTAGCAGTGCAAAGGAGTGGACCAGCCCATGGGTCCGGGGTAGGGGGACCCAGGTTTGAACCTAGCCCCATTACTCATCAGCGGTATAACCTTGGGCAAGTTGCTTAACCTCTATGTGCCATCCTCATTTAACAAATATTTACCGAGTGCTACTATGTGCCAGTGACTTTTCTAGACACTGTGGATATAGCAGTAAACAAAGTCCCTGTCTTCCTGGAACTTATAATCTAGTAGGGAGAGGTAGCCAAAAAACAAAAACAAACAAAAACAAAAACAAAACCCCTAGTAAGTCTGATAGTGATGAGTGCTGTAGAGAAAAGCAAACCAGGGGAAGAAGGCTAGAGTGAGAGACCAGCATGGAGTGGGGAAGACAAGAGAGTGAAGAGAAGTGCCGCTTGATAAAGAGGTGGTCCTGGAAAGTAGGGACCACCAGAGGTAGAAAAGTGAGCTGGCCTTCCAGCTCACTTTTATCTAGAAGACAAGCATTATCTAGAAGACAAGGATATCTAGAAGACAAGCATTCTAGGCAGAGGGCACAGCAATGCCAAATCCCAGGCCGAGGTGTGCTTGTCTGTAGAACACCAAGAAGACCAGTCCAGCTAGACATGAGTTAACAAGGAGGAGAGGCTGAAGGTGTCACATGTGGCCAGGGGTTAGATTATACAGAGCCCCGAGGAATGCAATGAGGATGCTGGATCTTATATGGAGTGAGACAGGGTACCGCAAGAGCACAGTTTAGTTTCTCAACAGTAGCACTTACTGACATTTTGGACCAGAAGTCTCTTTGTCATGGAGGCCTGTGATATGCACTACGGGCTGCTTATTCAGCTGCATCCCCGGCCTCCCCCCACTAGCAGCCAGGAGCAGTGCCCCTAACCCCTAGCTGTGACAACCAAAAAGGTTTCCAGAGTTGCCCCCAGTTGAGAAGCACTGTCCTAGAGGGCTGTGAACAAAGGCATGACATGATCTGGCCTACATTTAAAAGAATCACTCAGGTTGCTGGGTACAGAAGAGAAAGCAGCAGGGCAAGGTTAGGAGCACAGGCCTCACTGGGAGACTAACTCGATAACCCAGAGGAGAGATGGTGGTTCCGACTAGGGTTTTATTTTGAAACTTTAGTTCCCCCATCTATGATAGTAGCACCTACATCTCATGAAGTTGTTGTGAAGAATACATGATGTATATAATGAGCCCAGAACAGTGACTGGCACATAATAAAAACTCAATAAATGCAATTTGTTTATTGTTACTGCATACATTGCACAACTTAATCTCCACGATATAAGGACTACTACCCTCTTCTTCTTTTTTTCCTTTTTATAATACTATCCCCCCTTTTGAGAGAAAATGAAGTCGAGGCTAACTAACTCACCCAAAGCTACAGAGCCAGTAGGTGGTGGAGACAAGACTCAAACCCAAGCTGTCTTGGCTGTGAAACCGACATGCTAAGCCAGTCACCAGCACAGCACCAAGTACAGAATCCTGCATCTACTCTGAAGTTTACACCCCTTCCCTCAAAAGTGAATTCACTCTGACTGGACATCTCCAATCTGCAAAGCTAAGAGGCACTGGCTGGGAGGCCAGCTGGCCTTTTCCAGGGGACATACAGACCCCACTCTGTGCTATTTTATTTCAAACCTCTACACCACTTTCAACTGTTTACACCAAGCATGAAAGTACAAGAAGTTTAAACGAACAGTCAATAAAATGGGAATATGCAATATGGTAAATAGGTGATTTCAAAGAAATAATCCTCCCTAAAAGAAGTTAATTTAAATCAATTCAATTAACCATGGAGGAATTCAAACTTTGCCCAGATTCGTATTTACTGCAGTAAGTCTCCTAACCAATCTCCCTTATTCCCCTATAGTCGCTTCTCAACACGGCAGCAGAGTGATCCTGTGTAGGCCTAAGTCACTCCCTTGTCCCAAATCCTCCTGTGGCCTCCCCTTTCACTCAGAGTAAAAGCAAGGGCTCATAGTGGCCTAAATGCCATACACACCTGCCACTTCCACCTCTACGTTCTATTCTCTTACTGCCCACCCCCTCATTCTAACAGGCCACGATGGCCTTTCTGCTGCTCAAGCCAGGAACCCACCCCTGAGAGTCAGCACTCAGAGCCCAGGGATTCTCATGGCTTAGTCCCTTGCTGCTTTCAGGCTTCTGCTCAGGTGGCTCCTCCTTGCTAAAGCCCTCCCTGTATAACATTGCTATTGTCCCTGTTATAACCTCTGGACTCTCCCTATCCCCTGGCCCTGCTCTGTTTTTCTTTACAGCACTTGGCACCTTCTCACAGGCTATATATTTTACTTATTTACTCTGCTTAGTGTCTCTTCTGGCTAGAACATTAGTTCCAGAAAGGCAGGGGATTTTGTCTGTTTCATCCACTGTTTCCCAGTGTCTAGAAAAGGGCCTGGTACATGAGAAACGGAAACAAGTATTTGCTGAATAAAGTGAATGAGTAAATCTGCTTTAAAAAGCCTGGAAATAAAATGGCCTAGACTCTAGGAAAAGAAGCAAATGACTTCACTAGGTTTTCAATAGGCCTTGTCTTTAGAAAAGGTACAACAATGGCCCTGTGATACTACAAAATTCAGGGCCTGGCTAAACTAAACCTTAAAAAATAAATAAGCCAAATCAATAAGCAAAAAAACTGGATTGCTTCATATGTAGAAAAAAGAGCACAGGAACGTTTTCTGAATTGTTGATCATGTCAAGCTGAGGCAGAATATGAAAGCAGTGGGAATGTGTATGTTGAAACCACTAAAAAAGTTACAAAAGCTCAACACTACAATGTTACCGTTGGGAATGATAGGCATTATAAATCCTTTAAATTTTGCAACACTAATTTATATACACAATAAAATACCGCTTTGCAAAGATGAATCCGTACTTAAAGACTATGTCAAAAAATGTATTTATTTTAATTAGAGGATCTAAATATTAAATTTCACTATTTGAATATAATTCAGGTATAAAATAGATCAAAATGATTATGTCCAAAATTTCACAAAAACTAAGGCTTTTATATTTTATCCAGTATTAAACCAAATGGAAGATAGATTTACTTACAATACTAAATTTTTCACGTGTTCCACAGGAACCAAATGAAGAAGTTCAGAAGACTCTTCCAAACTTAGCAGAGTATTTACAGCTTGACAAAGAACAAATAAGGTTCCTAAGGGCAGAAAAACAGAAATCACAGTACTTATTTCCTTGACATAGTAACTATCAAACATCTCATTTATCTAATACTTGCTATTTATGGGAGGTTATTAAAGTGAATTTGTGCCCTTTAAAGTATCATTTGTCAAATGTCCAAATATAACAGAGAAGTTTACATTTTATCTTTCTTAAGAAAAATATTCACTCGGAAGTAGTAAATAAAAATCTATGTTTCAGAGATGGGTGCAGTGATGCACCTCTACTATAAACCCAGCTACTTGAGAGGCTAAGGCAGGAGGATTGCTTGAGCCAGGAGTTCAAGTCCAGCCTGGGCAACAAAGCAAGACACTTTTGCTTTAAAAAATAAATAAATAATAGCCAGGCGTGGTGGCTCATGCCTATAATCCTAGCACTCTGGGAGGCCGAGGTGGGTGGATTGCTCAAGGTCAGGAGTTCAAAACCAGCCTGAGCGAGGACCCCATCTCTACTAAAAATAGAAAGAAATTAATTGACCAACCAAACATATATATACAAAAAATTATCTGGGCATGGTGGTGCATGCCTGTAGGCCCAGCTACTTCGGAGGCTGAGGCAGGAGGATCGTTTAAGCCCAGGAGATTGAGGTTGCTATGAGCTAGGCTGATGCCACGGCACTCACCCTAGCCTGGGCAACAAAGCGAGACTCTGTCTCAAACAAGCAAACAAACAAAATAATAATAATGTTTCATTAACCAAGATGAGGATGAAGTATAATGGTTCTACTCACTGGCATTATCAAAACTAGCACTCTTGAAGAGAGTAGGCTTCGACTTTTCAATATCTAAGAAATTATCCTGGTATAAAACTCATATTGATTTTATTTCTCCAGTTTATAAGAAGTCACATTATTCAATTATAGCTATTACCCATAATATATTCAATTAATGATACTAATTAACCACTTGTTTAGTCTTTAGCCCAGGGGGTCAGCAAACTTTGGCCTACGAGTCAGATCTGGTAGGCAGCCTGTTTTTATATGGCCTGCAAGCTAAGAAGGTTTTTTACATTTTAAAAGGGTTGTTAAAAAAATATATGCCATAAAGACTGGAGGTGGCCTGCAAAACCTAAAATATTTATTATCTGGTCCTTTACAGAAAGATTTTGTCAGACTCTGCTCTGGGCTCTATATCAGTGCTATACAATAGAAATTTCTACAATGGTAAAAATATTTGTGTCAATATATAGACACAATCCAATATGGTAGCCACTAGTCACATGTAGCCACTGAACACTTGAGATGTGGTGAGTCTACTTTATTCTCCAATATGTCTGCTTAGTGTCTAACATAGAATGTAGCATACTAATACGTAAGTAAATAAATGACTACTATATACATGTGCTAGAAAAAAATGCTATGCTAGAATGAAACAAAATACCTGCTTTTAAATTACTGTTTGCAGGTTAGTAGGGAAGACATACAAGCATATGATAGGAAATGGTGTTTAGGGCAGGGCAGCCTAATTCTGTCTGGAGGACTCATGAAGGTCTTCCTAGAGGTGTTATGCTTACAAGAGTTCACTGAATGACAAAGACCTAGAAAGGTCTCCAGGCAGAGGAAACACATGTGCAAAGGCAGTCAGACAGTTGTAAAAGAATGTATCTTGTTTAAAGTGAGTAAACAGAAATGCCTAGAGCATAAAGTGTATATTAGGGGTCAGGTGGGCGTGGGAGATGGGAAACAAGACATAGTCTGGGGCTTGTAAATGAATGGCCTGCTAAACCATGGCATTTGATACTTCACCTTCCTTATGTTCAAGCAACCATGATCCGGTCAACCACATTATGTGGTGTAAGTGAAACATGCCCTTTGTATCCTCTTTTTCTGTCCTGGATTTATCCAACAGGGGTCATGCCAGAACACAACGTTAGCATTATTCTCTAACATTTCATGTGTTTACAGTTACTCTGGTGTGCCAGAAAAGAAAAGAAAACAAATGGTGATGGTAACTGACCTTTTCCAAAGCTCCCTCTGTCAACTGTCATGAAGAGTGACTTTATGAAGCTTGTGACTAGTGGTATCAGCTTCTCTTTCTCAAGAGGTCTGTCCAAGGAGTGGGGAGAAAAAGGAAAAGTTCAGCCTGGCACCCAATGGCTTTCTCATGGAATGGCAGGGAATGGCTAACATATTTTAATCAGCATGTTAAGCAGAGTTTATTTTCTTACCTAATATGAGGTAACACTATAAGAGCTGCCCACGAATGTGAAAAGTAAGTAGTATCTTTATTTGGAGGTAACTGAATTATAGATAAGAGATGGTCCAATACTGGAAACTGTTTGTTTCCTCCCTTGGCTCTAGTCCTCCTCTGCCTTACATAGGATCTGAAGGATAAAAAATAAATAAATGTTTAAAATAAGAGAGAATACAACCACTCTTGCCCTCTGCATTTTGAAATAAAATTGGTTCCTTACCTTTGTAGAGCACTTGGGAGAAAGGAACTGCTGGTGATGGTTAAATATAAATAACCAAACAAATGTGAGTCACTTACTGATTTTCGGAGAAAGCCCTTTTCAACTCCATTGGCTCTACTTCCTTCTATTTCTATTTTAATTTGCTTCATAACTTAAACCAAGTCTCTTCTAGTTTTAGGTATAATTTCTGGAGCACAAGGTGTATCCCAGAGGTCAGGGGGCATGGGAAATGGGAAACGAGGGCGTGTTTCTGAGAGGTAGTTCATTGGAATGAACTGACTTCTTCCACCCCACTTTCCTTTTTGACATGAATTTTACTACTTCACGAATGTAGAATCATGTTGCAAAGTTACTGTGATGAAGATGAAAAATATCACTAGAATGATTATGATTTAAAAGTAATTGTCTCCTGCTGCTTTAATCAGATCTATAATTATTCAATGATACTTTCTGACATGGCACTAGGTTTTACGTATCTGTTACTCTGGTACTATTCTTGCCTGCCTCTTTTCATTTTTGCTGGTGTGCTAATACCTCAGCTCTATTTTAAAGACAGAAATTTAATCAAAAGAAAAGTCATAGGCCGGGCGCGGTGGCTCATGCCTGTAATCCTAGCATTCTGGGAGGCTGTGGTGGGTGGATCATTTGAGATCAGGAATTCGAGACCAGCCTGAGCAAGAGCAAGACCCCGTCTCTACTAAAAATAAAAAAAAAGTTAATTGGTCAACTAAAAATAGAAAAAAAAAATAAAGAAATAAAAAAAAAGTCATGGAAACAGAAATGATAAATAAAATGATTTGTTTTACAATTTATCCTCTAACTCCAGTTTAGTTATTAGCTTGTTATGCAACAGAAGTGGAATATTAGCTTTTTACTCCTGTGCCCTTTTGATCATTAAAATTAACCCCAAAGCTACCTTTTCTTTTGTTCCATACTTATCAGGATATTGAGTGTCTGGAAATCAAGATAGATAATTAAATTAATTCAATTATCAATTCCCCGAAGTCACCACATCTTGATATAGTCTTTTCAGTAATAACTATGACTCAACAATCTGCAAAAATCTTACCAAATATTGAGATGCTTTAAAAAAAAAAGTGAGTCATTAGTTGCCATGTCACTCCCTTCCCTGCTTTATCAGACCTGCCAATGAGCTCCTCCAATAAAATCCATACTCCTTACCTTGTTCTGTAAGTCCCTATGTGATCTGACCCCCGCCTACCTCCCTCAGCTCCTCTGATCACACTCTCCTCTTTGTCTACCACTCTGTACCCACAGAGGCTTCCTTTCTGCTCCTTAAACATGCCAAGCTTATTCCTGTCCTGGACCCCCTGCAGTAACTCTTTCCTCTGCCTAGAAAGTCTTTCACCCAGATCTTTGCAAGGCTGGATTCTTCCCATCACTACAATTGGTCCAAAAGTCCCCTCTCAGGAAAGGAGTAAGGGCCCGTTCTCCACTCACTCTCCCTCTCAACACCCCGTTGGATCTTCTTTTTATTACTTTCTTGTATTTTTGTTAGTTTGTTTTTTAGAGACAGGGTCTCACTCCGTTACCCAGGATGCAGTGCAGTGGCACAATCATAGCTCACTGAAGCCTTGACCTTCTGGGCTCAAGCGATCCTTCTGCCTCAGCCTTCCAAAGTGCTGGGACTACAGGCTACTTCTTATCACTATCTAAAATCACCTTGCTTACTGGCTTCCACATCCCTTCCCACAAGAATATTACACTCCCAAAAGAAGGAACCTTTTTCTCACTCATTGTTGTACCTTAGTGTCTAGAACAATACCTGATGTTATAAATAATTGTCAAGTGATGGAATAAATTTATCTCCCAAAGAGCCTTTTTACATTTATGATCTCTTTTTATTCTCACAACAAACCGGTCAGATGAGTAGATTCTTACTACAAATATTCAAACTATTATTTAAAAATCTTCAGGGAAGAAATCAAGACAAAGGTGCCATTCATTCATATGGGCATACTGTGTCTCAGTGGGGTGTGGCAGAGGAATGTTTTCTCAGAGAAAGAAACACAGAAGTTGTGGTACTTGCTGTAAGTTAATACGTGGAAATTCTTAATTGTTTATTTTACCTTGTAACCTCCCCAGGAGGATCAGAGAGGCTGAGCTGACAATGTAAGATGGCCAGATACCCAGCCTCAGTCAGTCCCTTTGTTTACCTGATGGAAGCCAACCAACAATACAGCTTCACTGCCATCGCACAGAACCCACAGTTTTGACACTTGTAAGGATTGGCTTGGTGTTGCAAAATCCAGAGAAAAGTTCCAAAGGACTAATTCTACAGGAGTTACTCATTACCCATTCCTCAGGAATCAGAGCTCAGTAAATTAAAAAAACAGCAAGATTTTGTTGGCATGTTTTGATAGAGAAGCTACTTTTAAGGTAGGCCGAAGGTGTCAGGAGGTGGAAGAGGGGCTCCCAGAATCTCAAGCTTATCAAACTCAAAAGCTATTAAACAGCGGTGCCGTGTGACCAGGGGACAACAGCTCCTACCCCAGCAGATGCTGGGAAGCTTCAAAGCTAAATACTCAGCACAAACTCAAGGAATATCTATTCCTACTTGCCTCAAAGCAAACCACAAACACAACGACAGCTCTAACTACTCCAACGGAAAGAAAGTTAAATATAATCACAAAAGAATGATAAGGGAACTGCTTTCCTAATCTACATGGAGGCATACCCACTTAACTATCTGGAAAACAATAAGTTGAATACTCTCAATTGATCAATAGGTTTATTGCAATTCCTAACAAAATCCCAGCAAGGTTTTTTATAGACATAGACAAGCTTATTCTAAATTGATATTGAAAGGCAAAGGATCAAGAAGAGCTAAAACAATTTTGAAAATGAAGAATAAAACAAGAGGGTTTTTAAAGATTTCAAGGCTTATTTTACAATTTATTTGTAATCCCAACTACTCAAGAGGCTGAGGCAAGAGGATCGCTTGAGGCCAAGAGCTTGAGACCAGCCTGGGCAACACAGTGAGATCACATCTCAAATAAAAGAAAAGAAAAAAAGCCAAAGAAATGAACAGACAGATATTTCACTATAGAAGATATAAAGATGGCAAATAAGCACATGAAAAGATGCTTCAACATCATCAGCCATTAGGGAAATGCAAATTAAAACTATAGTGATTGATCTCGTTGGCTAAAGAAATAAAAACTGTAGTAAGATATCACTACACTTCTATCAGACTGGCAAAAATAAAAAAAGGTGATAAACACCAAAAGCTGGTAAAGATGTACAGGAACTGGATCACTCAGACACTGTTGGTCAGAATGTGAAATGTCACAGCCACTCTGGAAAACTGTTTGGCACTTCTTATAAAACTAAACATGTACTTACCATACAACCCAAACATTGCATTTTGGGGCACTATCTCAGAGAGATGAAAAGAAGAATGTCATAATAGCTTTATTTGTAATAGCCAAAAACTGGGAATGGGCTAAATGTCCCTTGAAAAGTGAATGATTAAATAAACGATGCCACATTCAAACCAGAAAATACTGTAGTACTGAGCAGTGAAAAGGAAGGGACTATGGATATACATGATAACTTGTATGAGTCTCAAGGGAATTTTGTTGAGGAGGAAAAGCCAATCTCAAAAAGTATACTGCACAATTCCTTTACATAATATTCTTAAAATGACAAAATTATAAAAATGGACAACAGATTAGTGGGTGCCAGGGGTTACGGAGAGGAGGGTGAATGTGGCTATTAAAAGGTGGCATGAGGGATCCTTGTGGTGAGGGAATAGTTCTGTATTGTCACTCTGGTGGTGGTTACAAATCTACACAAGTGATAAACCTGCATAGAACTGTATATACATATACACACTCAGATAAAGTGCATAAAACTGATGAAATGTGAATATTGGTGGATTGTACTAATGTCAATTATCCAGTTGTGATATTGCAGTATGCTTTGCAAGATGTACCAGTGGGGGAAACTGAGTGAAGGGGACGTGAAAGCTCTCTGTACTATTTATTACAAACGGAATGTGAATCTACAATTATTCAAATAAATGGTTAAAAAAATTAATAATCACCTCTTTCTTTCCCTTACCATCTTTCTGATATAAACAAAGTTAACAGGTTTGTGTATCCTTTCATGTGTTTTTCTACACTCACATACACTTTTTGTTTTAACTTGGCAAAACTAGATTATACTATATGTATTACGTATGTAGTTCTACAATTTGCTTTCCTCACATAACAACTTATTGTGGACATCTTTCCAGTTGACACATACAGATCTTCATTTTTTCACAGTATTCTTGATGCATTATACAAATAGAATAAAAATTTTAAACTTACCCTGCCGTCTCGGGTAAGAAAACCAGAGGGTACTTTTCAATTGCCATAGAACCCGCAGTGGGAGGTGCTGCTTTGTTCAGAATGAGCTTGGCCAAAATGGCCAGAGCTTCATCTTTGACCGTGGCATCATTAATTAGGAAGCAATTCTCAATATATAAGAGAAAGCTTGGTAGAAAAAGCTAAAAATAAGAAAAAAAATCACTTTTTAACAGATATAAATTTCAGAACACCTAATAAAGATTCTAACACTTCAGAAAAACTGGATCATAAACAAAGAATCAGGAATCACAATGGTATTAGACCTCTCCACCAGACAACAGAAACTAAAGATAAAACAGCAATGCTTTACAAACTGAGTGAAAATAACTTAGAATTCCAGATTCTGTACCCAGCCCAAAACAATGTAGGGTGAAGAGAGAATAAAGACATTTTTACATATACTAAATCTCAATCACCTCTTCTCAGGAACCTCTGGAAAATGTATTCCACCAAAATTAGAGAGTAAACTATAACAAGAGAAAATCATGGGACCCAGGAAACAAGAGAAGCAAAAGGAAGTGCCAGTATAACATCTGTGCAGGTGCTGAGAGAGCAGTGCATTCAGACTGGAATTGCTCCAGGAGGAATGCCTCTAAGAAAGAAGAAAAAGAAAAATTGAGCTGCTAAATGATCAGACAGCTTGCAGGTAAAAGGCATTTACCACACTGTCCAAAGACAGATTCGCCGACAAGTTATTCAAAGAAAACAATTTCCTCATTTTTACAGAATGAGGCAATTACAAACTCTAGGAAAAATGAGAAGGCATACAAAAAATATGTAATCATAAAATACTCCCTGTTTATAAGGATTAAGTGTGTGGTGAATATGGAAGCAACCAAAATTTATTATGTAACTATCAGGAGAATGAGGGGTGTAAAAGAACTAAAATTAATCTCCCATGGGAAGAGGTCTACAGATGAGGACTGAAACTAACCAACCAAGAAAGGGCAGTATATTCAGATGATTTAAAAATATAAAGTAAATACCAGAAAAAAATAGCTAAAAATCATTCGATGTGGTTGCTGCTAGTAAGAGGAGAGGAGAGAACAAATGGCTGCCTCTTAGCTTTGTTTGACTTTTTAAACTGCATACATACATGTAATACTCTGATACAAATAAGATTTTGTTGTCGTTTTTTAAAAAGGCCAAAGGGAACAGGGGAGAAGAGAAAAAAGCAGTTGCTAAGAAAACCAGAGTAAGCTAAAGAATCCTCTTGGAGCAGAAAGAAACAGGGTCTAGGACACAGAGAAAAGGTTTCATCAGGTTTTTTTCTTTTTTTTTTGATACAAATGAGACTCTATATTATATGAGAATGTATATGACTAAAGACTAAAAGGAAGAATGAGAGGACAGATACAGGGATAGTTTTCCATGAAGTATCCTATAGGGTTACTAGCTAGGAGGAGGGGTAGACATTTGATGGGCATGAGGAGAAACGGATAAAATAAACTCAGGATTTGAGGAACCATTTCTACCTCATTCAGTTATTAACTTTGTAGCCATGAAATGAATTGACAACTTTTTCCCTATAAAAACTGTTTCAGACACTATTTTCTATGTTTCAAATTCACCTACAAGTTCCTTAGACTGTTTTTTCCATTTTAGCACATGGTTCTGTAACTAGCTAAAGGATTATTAAAAAATCAAGTTGGTTACTGGGTATCATTTTAAATACCTCAGCATAGGAATAATTTCACTTGCAACCTAGAACTGAATGTGATTTCTTTAATGAAACATTGACAAACACATCACATCACACATTTATTCTGCTCCTCTCAAAAAACAAACAAAAATCCCAGGATTTCAAATACGATTATTTTATCATGATAGATTAAAAAAAAATACCCCAAACTTAATATCTTGCTTACCTGCTCAAACTGCTTCATAGCAAACATGACTTCAGAAAAATTGAAAATTAAACGTCTTTCAAATTTGCTCTCAAATATCTGTGGACCACAAGCAAAAAATATTAATGTAAGCACATGGAGAGTACTTTCCCTGTTCCCTTGAAAAGCAGCTATAGAAAGGAATGGCGGGCACACTTCAACGAGAACATTCTGTCCAAATGTTCAGCCTTTTCCAAAGGCATTTCAGCAGATGCAAAGGGCACTATATTCCTAGCAAATACATAGGGCTTTGCCCAAAAGCTGCCTGATTTTGCCCAGTTATAAAGAATTACGAAAGCACAAGTAGCACGATTTTACACCTTCCCCCAAAGCATACTGCTGCACTCCTCGAAGCTAAGAAGCACCTAACTGATCTTTCTATTTTCAATTCTGCTTCCAAACTCAATTCCATCTTCCAAATTCGCTAAAACGCAGATCTCAGCAAATCATGTCCCTGCTTAGAATTCTTCCAGGGCCCTCCACTACTTGCAAGCTAAAACCCAATCTCATTTTCAAAGCCAAACAGAGATTTGCTGATATCATATAACACTTCCTCGTGTGTCTATGTGCCCAGACTGCATACATTTTGAACACATGTCTTTGCTGTTTCCTCTCCTAGTGTTTTAAAGCCTTCTCTGACTGGCAGACTGCTATTTAACATTTGATGATTATCCCAAATACAAGTCCTTTGAAAAGCTTTCTGTTTCTCAACCCTAGGCAGAATTAATAGTTATAATTCAATCTCCAACAGATTAGTTCATAAATTACAACTACTCACTCCCAGGTCCCCTAAAACAATAAAAAAACCATAAGTATCATAGTGTTTACCCTGGAATACCCAGGACACAGTAAGCTACACATGCTTGCAGAATATTTGCTGTATAGATTTAGCTTTCACCATACTTTACTTTGCTTATTTTTATTACAGCATGCAATTCACATCTCCTTAACAAGATTATAAATTCCTTGAGGGAAGAGCCTTTGTCACGCTTCATTTGTTTTTCCCAGCAGCTTATTCACTGCTAAACATATTATTAACTATTCAATTAATATTTGTTGAAATTACTTTTTCTATGGTTTCTTTGATGAGGGTCTCTGGCAAGGAAACATTTTCACCTAGGATCAAAGCAGAAATGACATCCAAGAGGGTCTCCAGGCAAGATGTAGAAAGATTGGTTATTTGTAATGTTTGAGACAATACCTGTAAAAATAAAAATAAAAAAAAGCATACTTGGCAATCAGCTTTTAATAACAGACTCTTAAGCATATTAATTAGGGAACCCACCTGACAAACATCAGCAGGTGTGGTTATCTTTGATCCATTTCCATGTTTCACAAGTATCAGATATGTTTCTAACAACCTTTTAATCTGTTCAGAACTTTCACAACAGTTAGTTTTTGTTACTTTTTTACCTAGATCCAAGAGGGATTCCTGCAAACAAAGAACGTAACAGAGAGAATAACTACAAAATATCAAACTCATCTGTTAATCCAATAATGAAAATATTGTATGATGCAGTTCAACTTTTCGTATTCTTTTGCTTTGGAAGAAAAAGACACATTTGCCAGGAATCACTAATGACAATAACAGCTAACATTTACTGAGTGCACTGCTCTAAGTTCTTTATGAGTATTTACTCGTCATCTTCTCAGCAACCCTGAGGTAGGGGATATCATCAGCCCCATTTATCAGATAAAGAGACTGAGGAATAGACTTTAAATAACTTCCCCAAATGATACTAGCAGTAAAAGATACAGCCAAGACTCAAACAGAGGCAGTCTGGCTCCAGAGCCTCCCTTAACCACTATTCTCCACTGCATCTCAGGGAGCCATATCAAAATAAAAACAGTATGGGGGGGGGGCGGAGGGAAGGAAAATCTTAGTATGTGTGAGGAAGTCTAAAGAAAACAGTTATAAAATACCATCGCCAGGAGTGCTCTGCAAATCTAAGAGCAACAACAATAAATTCCTTGTTATATACCCCTTAAAGACTAGAACTCACTTGCAAACATTCAAAAAATGTACCAAAATGTTCCTTGTAGATATAGAAAACAGTGGATTTGACCATGTTTTTAAGTGTTTCTCCAACTAAAATCCATGGTAGTTGAGTTTCAGTTTCAGTAACTGGTCCTAGCTTTTGCAAAATTAGCTTCACCGCCTGTGGGAATGAATATAAGTCATTAAAATCAACATACAAATCTTTCAATATCACCCTGTGATTACTACTCTGACTATATTAGCTACTTCTTGTCTGGAATAATCAAGACTATGCCAGCTTTATTGATTAAGTTAACTATGTGTCCAAAAGGAGTTTCCAAACTGGGATGGGTAATTTATCATACAATTGCTCCCTTCTCAACTTACCCTCACACATTAATCAATTTATGTCACCTTCTAGTACCCAGGATGAAGAAAACAGTAATGATTTTATAAGTAAAAATACCTAATTGCCCAGGGCCTGCATTAGACAAACATTGTTAAACCTCTAACACTCCTCATTTAGTGCTTTCTATTGATTCTAGGCTATTCTCTCTTCACGTTATTTGGCTAATCTTTTCTATTTTCTGTTTAATCCTTCCACATAGACTCTAAGTACTCTTCCCGGTTATTTACCTGGTCTGCACAGGAGTGAAACATATTTCTAACTCCTTTACACATCTCAAAGAGCAACTGTCCAACTCCTTCTACTTTTTCTGGATGTTCATCAAGATCAAGGAACATTAAATTGAGAAGTGCATTTTTATCAGAGACCTAAAATGTAAAATAAAAATGGAAAATTATATTCACAAACATAAATATATCCACATGAAGAAATCTTATTTGCTATTCAACATATTCATATTTAAATATACTTAACAAAAATTTCTGAAGAAACAGACATTTGTAATGATCTCAAACTACTCTAAGAGTGTGCTCTCATTTAGAATGCCACACAAAAGAGTGATGAATTCATTGGTATGACAGGAAGGTATGTACCATGAAAACTACATAAGGCAACATTTTACCTTTTAAAGTAAATCATATATTTGTATTTTATGAACATAACACTATGCTACCAGTTCCTTCTAGGAAACTATTACAAAAATTCCTGCTAATCTCACTGCTCATATATTTACTGACTTGAATCAGAGGGCACTTTTGATATACATACACTGACAGCTTCCAAAAACCTAAATAACAATAAAACAGTGACTCAAATTATACCACATTAATTTGTGAGCAAAGACTAAACCTTACTGTGAGATAAACTCAAAACAGTAACAGGTTTCTGTGTGTGTGTGTATATATGTATGTGTGTGTGTGTATATATATACACACACACATTTATATATACATATATAGACATATATGTATTCATACATATACTCTCTATATATACATATATGTGTATATACATATATAAATATATATTTATATATGTATATATACATAGAGAAAGACACAGAGAATTAGTTCATAATAACCACATTAAAAAAAGATACCTGATTCTATTCATCAGATTATTGATGATCAACTACCAATAAATATATAAAATATCAGACTAACCTTTCTCATCAAAAAAGTAAAACTTTCAGCAGCAAAATTTCTTATATGTAGTTTTTTATGAGCCAGGAGTGTACTGTACATGCTATACATGAGAAAAATAAGACATAATTAATCATATGTTAATAAAGACATACATGTCAATGACATGATCCAACAGTGTGCTAGGTATGCAAGGAAAACAAAGCAAGTACAGCGCAAGTTTAAAATCTCATGTGACACAGCAAGCATTAAAACAAGTTTAAAATATCATTCTATCATGAAGACATGCACACATTGAACAGAAGACTGAAGGCCACAGCACCAAGAGCCGTAGGACCGGTGGTATTGCTCTTACAGATAAGACTCCATGTAAAGTGGTAACTTGTAGTGAGTTCTGAATGACAAGAAGAATTAGGTGGGGATTGGAGTACATATTAGGATAGAAGCAAGAGCAAAGATGAGGCAGGCAGAAATAACCACAGCCAAAAGAACAAGGAGACGGGTCTGTCTAAAACAGGAAGGGTGACATAGTTCCGGGTAGTTCTGAACAACAAGCAGAGGAATTTGGGCTCCAGCTTACATCTAAGCACTTACTTTGTGTTACTACTTCATTTAATTAGCACGAAAACCCTATGGGATGGGTACTATTATTATCCCCATTCTACAGATAATGAATGTGAGATAGAAAGCATAAGCAACTTACTCGAAGTCATATGGCCATGCAGCTATGACTAATAATCACTGATATATAATCACGTTGCTTAAATTGCTCTCCCTAATGATAGAAGAGCATGGAATATGTTTCTCCTATTTTTGCCACAAGCTCAGTTCCTAACAGCCCCTTGCGCACAGCAGGTATTAATACTAATAAATTTTGGCTGAATGAGAAATGAGTATTTTCAGAAAGATTAATTTGACAGGAATATATAGGATGAAATAAAGGAGGAAAGGAGAGGCTGGTAATCCAATTAGAAAGGTGTTCAAGTCAAGCTTAGCCTAACAACAGGCATGAAAGAGACTGGTAGGAGAGGGAATGGCAAATGATGGACCCAAGAGACATTCCAGGAGTCCCTGCAATAAAGCCAAAGGCCTTACATTGGTCCACAAGGCCCTTTATGATCGGACCCCTTTACTACTTCTTATATCACCTAATTACCATCACCCCCATACAGGCTGTTCTGCCATCTGGGACTCCTTGCTGTTCCTTGAGCATGCCAGGCATGTACCCAAGATGTTCTCACCCTGCCAAAATTTGAACTTTTCGAGAAGAGGGATTTTTATTTGTTTTGATTGTATCTCAAATGCCTGATATACACACAGCATCCAATAAATATTCATTGACTGTGTAAATGACAGAATCAAGAAGATTTGGAGTCCTTGAAGACAACTTGGCACTCTAAGGTACCAAAACTCAGAGATGGGAAAAATGTTGGTACCACTGATAGAAAATGGGCAATGAAACCAGGCCTGGCGTATGGCAGATACTCAACACTTATTTACCAAACACATGAATGAATGAAAAGGTAAGAAGAGCTGGTTTGAACAGGAACATGCTGAGTTCGGTTTCAGTAATACTCAAATGAAAATATCCAGGCTAATGAAGATGTCATACTGAAAGCAAATAAATTGAGAACTGAAGAGCCTGACTTAGAGACATAAAAGTGATGACTTTTATGACAGCTCAAGTCATAAAACCAAATAAACTATATTCCCCAAAGACCCTGTGGGTTGTTTAATGAAATAATCTTGGTCTCTAACACATTTTACCAAAAGCTTCATAAAGAATTAGTGAAAGCTAGAAAAATATTTCTTTCTCATTCTTTGTTCAAAGTTCCTAAAAGAAAAGAATTAGCAGAGTAAAGAGGGTGGCACTAAAAATCTATTGTCTTATCCTATACCTACACTTTTTATTGGTGAGTAAAGGGCTGATCATCGATCTTAAATATCCCTGCAGCAATTATAATATGTAGAAACAATCAGAAGACCAAATGGAAAATTCCATCAAATCCCAGACTTAATAAATAATCTTTCCCTTATTTTAAACAAAAAAGCTACTACAGAATTCAATCTCTTCCCCTGTCCACATTTACTCACAAATACCGAGTGTCTCTTTCGGCTTAGTAAGTATATTTGTGGCTGGGGAAATGTAGATGTTTAAGACAGGGTTCTCAGGGTTTGCATTATAAGCAAACAATTACAATAAAAGTTGGGTAGCACAAGTGGTTAAGAAAATGGCAAGAGTAGATAGAGTACAAAGCTTTCACTTCTGGCTGAAGTGCCTAGAAATATCTGTGGAAAGTCAGGCTTTGACGGATGAGTATAATTTTAATAGCTGGAGACGAGAGATGGCCAAGTCAACACAGACTGGCAGACTAGACTGTAGACCACCTTGGCTGGAGAATCAACTCTGTATAAGGAAATAATTAAGCACTAAGCTGGAAAGGTAGTTTGGATTTAGACAGAAGTCAATGAAAAAAGGAAAGTCAATTAAAAAATATATTAGAGAGAGTGAAAAAGGTCACCTGTATATACTGGACATGTCCTTCACCATCAGTCTCCACAGGTACTTGTAAAGATATGACAGCGAGGTGAAAGCCCATTCTAACAACTCTGTGTCCTGAGTTTCCAGGATTGAAGTGATAGTTAGAAAAAAATCTTGAAAGTGTGGATAGAAATCCATCTGCAGATCTCGTGCCAACTGTACAACCAAACTAGATTACAAAAAGGAGGAAATGATTAGGTAGTTTTTTTTAAAAAAAGGCTACAAATCTATTTAATGATAACAGATGGCCTATGATCATAGGGTTAATTAAACCAACATACTTCTAAGTAAAGCCTCAAGTGATAAAGGCATATTCCACCACAAGTTGTGGTCAATTGTTTCTACAATGTCAAATAAAAATGGTTTTTTTCAGGAGTATACAACAAAAGCAAAACATGGTAATGTACCTTTTCTTAACAGAAAAGGTAAATTCTTATTTCTAAATTATAAACATTTGATCTAAGACACACGTAGCTACGAAACACAACCTTTCTTAAAACTCTGATAAATGCAGTTGAGCTTCCCCCCAAGATGCTACTTACTCCAGAAGGGGTTGATAGGCAAAACTGTTCTTAATTTGCAGGTGAGTCTTCAAACTCCGAACTATCTCATTTTGATGATAGACCAACTGATTGAATGATTGGCATTTGTCAATAACTTCTTTGTAAAATTTCCCTGAGTGGAAAACAAAAAGAATATGCTGTTCTTTTCCATCACACCACTATTTAGTTGTATGGAACATATAAAGTTCCATACAAAGTGTAAATTATGGATGAACAAAATAGATACCAAAGTGTTCCGTGAGGTTCAGTTCTCTCCATTTCAGCAGACCCTCGAAAAAGTAGGTTTCAACCTCCTGTCAAGATTTAAGCAGTCCATTAATCAGAGAACTCTAAGAAAACTATGATATAAGTAAACAGAACAATGATATATTAATATCTTAAGACAATGATAGTCAAGAGATTAAAAAGTTTTAGTTTTTTAAAAATGAAGCATTAACTAACATACTTAAAAAAGCAACCAGAAGAGTAATATCAACAGATGCTTTATAAAACAACATTTTATTGACTTGGTTGAGCAAGTAATTCTCTAAAGCCTATATATAATGGTCACACTAAGGAAAAAAACTTTTCCTGTGTTTTTTATAATTTTAGCACAGAAAAATGTGTCAACTTCCTACAGTTCTTTCATTCTGCTTTTGGAAATATGAATTGCTACAACCTTACGGGGAAGTAACCTGGCATTTCCATTTAAATTAATTACAGGTATGCTCTTTAACCTGGCAATTCTACTTTTGGATAGTTCTTATAAAATTTGCAAACATGTAAGTAAAAGATGTTTATTTAGCTTTACTATGGTAGGGAGGAAACATTATTAACTAGCCTAAACTTCCAACAGGAAAATAGTTGGAATAACTTATGTCTATACATACTAAGGTACATTATGGGTCTATTAAAAAGAGTTATATTCATATTGAACTAGAAGGATGTTGATGATATGCCCCCAAAATGATAAAAGCAAGTTATGCAGTGAGATGTATGGTAGGACAAAGCTTTTCCTTAGGCAAAAAAAAGACCTCTATACATGTTTGTACACATTTACATGACATGAAGAAAAGTGTGGAAGAACACACATATGCTGAATTGTCAATGTTGTTTTCCTTGGCAATAAGGGGTGGGAGGCATGAGATAACAGGCTTTTTCTAAGTTCGCCACTACGTTGTTTAGCTTGTTAACACAGTATACATTACTTTGTACTTTGAAAGGTAAAGTTGATAAATATGTGTATATGTGTATCTACCTGTATATATAAATACATGTGTGTGTATATATATATGAGAGAGAGAGAAAGAGAATAAACACATAAGCATACAAACAGCATACCAAATCTATAATCTCAAAAAAAAGAAATCCTAAAATTGTGCTTTGGAAATCTTTAAACAATAAAAATTAAAATGATATAAATCCAATTGACAATAAAAAGGAAAAAAGAGAATACTATTTTTTTTTTTTTTTTGAGATAGAGTCTCACTTTATTGCCCAGGCTAGAGTGAGTGCCGTGGTGTCAGCCTAGCTCACAGCAACCTCAAACTCCTGGGCTCAAGCAATCCTGCTGCCTCAGCCTCCCAAGTAGCTGGGACTACAGGCATGTGCCACCATGCCCGGCTAATTTTGTCTATATATATTAGCTGGCCAATTAATTTCTTTCTATTTATAGTAGAGATGGGGTCTCGCTCTTGCTCAGGCTGGTCTCGAATTCCTGAGCTCAAATGATCCGCCCACCTCGGCCTCCCAGAGAGCTAGGATTACAGGCTTGAGCCACCGC
>VSMD01007284.1:0-12991 GCA_008750895.1 Mirza zaza | reverse complement strand
TAAAGACAGGGTCTTGTTCTTGCTCAGGCTGGTTTCGAACTCCTGACCTTGAGCAATCCGCCCGCCTCGGCCTCCCAGAGAGCTAGGATTACAGGCGTGAGCCACAGCGCCCGGCCTCTAACTCAGTTTTTCTATGATCTGCCAATTATCTTGATATCATTTATTAAATAACTAATTTTCTTTATCACTGGTTTGAGGATGCCACTTTGTCATATAGTAAATGATTGTATGTAATCTATAATGTAATCTGTTTCTAGTTGTAATATTTTGTTCCATTAATCTACCTATTCTTATACCAATGGTGTGCTATTTTAATAACTATAGCTATATAGTTATTAAGAATACATACATAAATATATAACAAATACATAAGTAAATGCTACTGTAGAGCATTTATTCTTTCAAATAGACTTTATTTTGCTAATTTAAAAAATATATTGCTGGTATTTTGATTGTGATTGCATTTATTTTCATAACACCTGGTATTATTATAATATTGATTTGATCCAGCAATACCTCTCTTCAATTATTTATTATTCTGGAAAGTTTGTTTTCTCTACATAAGTTATTACATTTTGTTCTATTTATTTTTTATTTTTTGTTGCTATCATAATTTTTTTCATTATGTTTTCTTACTGGTTAATGCCGGTTTATGAAAAAGTTCTTAACTACCTGTTTTCTTGTTCTGACAATTCTTTTGAGGCGATTCTCTCAGTATGGACAGGTAAACAACTGTTTGAGCTCTAAATAATTAAAAGTTTCCTCTTTATTTTTGTCTTTTTGCATAGGCAAAATACCTATAAGCGAAAAGAGGAAGATTACTGCTTTACAGGAAATGCCTCTAGTATTTCACCTTGGACTGTTGCCATATTAAAAACACTTCTATAGTAATAGTTTCCATATATTGGGGGGTTTTGAATATCAAGAATGGGTGTTGAATTTTATCAAATGTTTTAGAGGCATTTATTGAGATGTTTATGTAACTTTATTCCTTTGAATATTGATGTGATGCATCATCTCTCAGTAAATCATACTTGATTATGTTTTCCCTAGCTCTGTCGTAGTTTCCTTAGACCTCACTTTCATGTCTATAACAGCATCTGCTATTTGTCAAGAACTCCTACTTTTCAGACGCCACATATAAAGACTGAGTCCTTGTCCACACTTGTCACAGTGGCCACCAACCCATCTACTCCCAGCACCAGCCAGAAATAAATCAACCCACACATGCAATTACCTATTTGTTCCTGGGGCAAAGAGAACAAGCAAGGCCCTTGTCAGTATTCTGGGGTTTCTCTGACCTGGGCAGCCTTGGAGACCCCTTGGCTAAGCAGATCGGAGGCCAGGCCAAGTGGCAAGGTCTCCTTGCCCTGAGCGCCTGTTCCAGCTTCCCCTAAGTTCCTCCTTGAGCTCCCTTCAATGTTTACTGCTTTCAGCTTGTGCAGATTTTGCCATCAGATGCTTCCTGGTGCCATGAAGAGGAGATTCCAAGGTTTTGAACCAGGGTACGGGCAGAGATGAACCAAAGTATGCAAGGTGAGGAGGATCATGGCCTAAGAACAGCTTTGGAACAGCCAGGGGCATCCTGATCACGTGAGCCCTGCGCAGCGTGCCAGCTGCCTCCACTTACCTGGGGCCTTGAGTTCAGCATCGATGAAGGTGAGCAGCTCCTGGCAGATGCTGCAGTAAGGAATAGGCCAGGTCAGGAAGCGGTGGTAGGTTCTGGCTGCCTTCAGAAGGAGGTCTGAGTCTGGTGGGAAATGTGGTGTCTAGGATGGAGGGAGCAACAAGCAGAGGAGTCTGGGTGAGAAAAAGCTCTCTCGTGCTCCAGAGAAGCCTCTGCTCCCTTTCTGGAATATTCCGCAAAGGACACACGTTTCCCGGCAGCAGTGTGTCCCAGGACAAGGCCAGGAAGAACTGGAAGTTACCCGTAGGGAGCAAGTTACAGATGGGCAAGATGGTGCCCAGGGGTGTCTCTGTACTGTAAGGGCCTTGTGTTACCCACCAGACCAAAGCTCACCCACCACGTGAGAGAGCCTCTCTGGAAAGCTGTCACCTTAGGGGTCATTCTATTAATAAATGGTGCCATTGCTGCCATCTGTGTTGGAGAATGGTCTTCAATGCCTAAACCACTTAAATATCCTCACTGGAGGCAAATGTTGATTTTTCTGAGGGTGGATTGAGTCCATGCACACAATGGGTGCTGCCAGTCATGTAAATACAGGGGGTGATCACACTGGGTGAAAATGACCACTAGGGTAAAAAAATGAGGTGGACATAGGATCTCTCTCATGGCTTGTGAACAGATGGAGACAACGGTTCCTCCATGGGAGCCCAGAGATGCCAGGCACAATGGCAGCCATGGAGTTACCAGAGGCATGGCCGCTCTGAAGCCATCAGAAGGTTGAAACCCATCTCATGTGTCATTGCCCGACCGTTTCTCTGTCTGTGTTCATGCCCAGAGGTGTGAGGGCTGTGCCCCCGACAGAGGTCGTGTTTCCCCCTCCCCCTTGCACCCCCCTCCCCCTCCTGTCCTGGCCCATCCTGGACTTACACAGAGGACAGTAGAGTAGAATAGCAAGGCCAGCGGGGCGAGCAGGTCATAGGTGCCCTTCTCTTGGACCTGTGGAGAGGATGG
Organism: Mirza zaza; assembly: GCA_008750895.1. Classification (NCBI taxonomy): domain Eukaryota; kingdom Metazoa; phylum Chordata; class Mammalia; order Primates; family Cheirogaleidae; genus Mirza; species Mirza zaza. Next base: position 10,353 of record VSMD01007284.1, on the reverse strand, counting down.
GGGGAGAGGGGAGGCTCATTCAGGGGGTGCAGGGCTCCCTGGGGCAGAATACAGCAGCGCTTTTCTCATTCTAGTCTATCTTTTCTTTCTTTTTCAAGTGAAAAGCAGTATAACCACAAGACAAAAATTTGGAAAATAGAATTAAACACAAAAAACACTCAGCATTTCCCCTCCCAAACCCAACCACAGCTGTTGTTTCAATGCACTTTTCCTGACACCATTTTTTCCCCATGTATTTTCTTCCACTAAGCTCCACTCACAGTGTGTGCAGTTTTACTCTTAATATCTTCTATGTTGAGCATCAGTAATGAATTTCAGTTTTACTACATGGTCTCTGAGACCACCTCCCTCCTGGTTATACATTTACCTCTTATTTGTGTTGTAAAGACTTTTTTCCAGTTGGTTGTTTGTCTTTTAATTTTATAGATATTTTTGATGTATAGAAATTATAAGTGTCCTTTATGGATTTTTGCTTTTGCATATGAGCATCACTTAAATGTTCACACATATTTTCTTCTTTTCTTTGAAGCTTCATTTTCTGAAATTTAAATCTTTAATCTAAGTAGAATTTCATCTGCTGTGTGGTGTGAATCCTACCATACTATATCATGCTGTATGGGGATCTTACTCTGTATTTTTCCAAATGTTTAGTCAATTTCCCCCTGCACCATTTAGTAAATCTTAGTGATACAATTTTATTATATATAATTTTGTTTGTGAAATTTTGTTTACACCCTTAGATAATGTTCATCACTTTTTTTTTGGCTGTGTAGTATTTCTTCTGGTAGAGCTCCACAATTTATTAGTTTCATCGAGGACATTCAAGATTATATTCTTGGTATTTCACATGAACACCATTTAGCGCATTCCTTCTTCTATAATTTGGACTATTTATCTAGAATAGGACTCAAGAAGTATAATCAACAGATCAAAGATTATGAACATACTTACAATCTTTGAGACATATTGCCAAGTCACCCTCCAAAAGGATTGTGCCATCTATAATATCTCGTATGTACAAAAGTACCAGTTTTACCACACTCTTCCTGCACTGGTTATTGCCTTTTTTTTTTTTTTTTTTTTTTTTGCTAATTTGCTAGGCAAAGTCTGTCTGGTGGTTTCAATTTACATTTATTGTATTATTAGTGGGGCAATATTTTTTTCAAGCCCAGTGCAGCACTAAACACACTCCTCTTCTTTGTCATAAAAGCCCATTTATTGAACTGTCAGAGGAGGCTTCAGTTTACCTTTCCAGTCAGTTTTCTCTTTCGTGTCTTTGTTTTCACGCATCTTTTGGAGGAAAGGAATTCAGCAAAGCGTCCTCTTCCTTTCTAGCCAACACACTGACTTACAAGCAAAGTCAGTAGCAGCTTACAGTGGGGGCCCTGGCTCAGCTCCACATGTTCCCACTGTCAGGACACAGCCCTTCCCAGACACCCTCAGGGTACAGGCACTGCTGAAACACAAGACTCACAGGTTCCCAAGGCCTTTGCCAAGCCCCTCCGGGAGTCCAGGCACCCCAGGACTGATTTCCTCTGGGATCTACTTCTCGACTCTACGAGTCCAACCCCAGCTCTGCCCTTCTCCTCCTGACTTGCCCTCACCTCTCGGGTTTTCTGCAGGATCTGCTCAAGGAGGATGAGGAAGTGGCCCGGGTCCCTGCTGACCAGCTCCTGCAGGCTCCAGCAGTTCAGACACAGCCCAGCTGGAAAAGGAGAGAGGCGAATGGTCAGTTCTGGTCTTTTCTGGCCACCCTCAGGCAGCGGCTGTAGATAAGGAGGTGGAGTCTACCCTGGAACCTTCCATTGTGAGATTGCACTGGAATATGCCTTTTGAAAGTAAGAGAGTCGAGGAGAAAACGCTGGACCAACACTCAACCCTACCATGCCCCATCAAGACATGACAAGTTTGCTATCCTGCATATATACAAGAGATACAGAGCTTGGAGACTCAGCCTGGGATCCTGTTTCGAGGCCAGTGACTTGCCATGACTCTGCTGCCTGTGCCTCTGGGGAGCACTGGTTCCCCCAAACCTTCCCTGGCCTGGTTTCCTACGGGGGGTGGGTACTGGTACCTACGAGAGGCAGGAGAGTTAGAACACAGGCAGAAACAGACGGAAGAGTAGAGTCACCACGGCGAGCTCCACCCCAAGACACAGGACTGAGTCTGGGACAGCCACGGGGCTTCCCAGGACTGCCTGACCACGGAGTCCAGGAAGAGGAAGCTAAACTATTTATATTTTAAAAGCTACAATGAGCATTTTGTCACTCCGTAACTTCCCCAGACTTTCTTATTTTTTCAGTCTGTTTCACCACAGTCAGCAAGGGTAAATCCCTAAAAAATAAAGGGGTGGTCACGGCAGGATGGGTATGCGTGTATGTGTGTGTGTGTGGAGTGGGGAGTGACAGCAACAGGGGTGGAAGTGGGTTGACCTTGAACTTCATGGAGCTCAAGCTCCAGGCCTCCTCACACGCACAGGCTCCTTCCAAAGCCCTGAGGCCCCTAACAGCGTGTCCATGTGGTCATAGGTTTTGGTAAAATTTCCAAATGTTAGATATTTTTGTATTCTTTTACTTGATGCTCCCCTCTCCCAACTTAATAAGCTTGGGCTCCCTCAGGACCTGGGTAGGAGGCAAGAAGGAAAACCACCATTTATGGACAACCTGCTACGTGCCCCTACTATACGGTGCTGGCCTTTGCATACGTTACCTCCATTGAGGCTCCATGCTCCCTTCGGGAAGGTGGTTCTTATTATTATGCCCATTTTACAGGTAAGGCAAGTGGGGTCACGGAAGGGTAAGTAGCTTGCACAGTGTTGTACAACCGACAGGAGCTAGTTTCAATCCAGATCTGACTGAATCCAAAGGCCAAGGGAAGCCTCTCGGAGGAGGTGACATTTGATCTGAGAGCTGGACAAGGAGCCAGCTGTATGCAGTTCCTAGGGAGGAGTTCCAGGCAGCAGGTACAAAGGTGCTAGAGCAGGGAGGAAGCAGGTGTGCTCGAGGAGCAGCAGGGATCTATGTCAGGGAGCAGTTGGGGAAGCAAGTGAGATACAAGTGTGAGATCTTTGCAAGCATAAGGAATCATCCCAACTAGGCACCCGCCTCCAGAGGTGCGACCGTCCAGGCCTGTGTTTCTCCGTCCTGGGGAGTGGGGAACATGGAAGCCTCCTGCTCCCTGCAGCTCTGCTGAAATGCTCTCCTGTTTTACTGGGAAGAGGAGGATGGCACTGTGGAGGGATCTAGAAACTAGTAAATGAGAATTCTGAGAGGAGCTGCCCATGAATTCCCAGCTGCTCTTTGGGAATCAGCAACGGTGGCATTTCTAAGCAGGTTCAATACTGTCTTCAAGAAGCGAGATGAAGCCCTGAGCAGGACGAGGACGGTATCACGGGAGAACGTGCTACATGCTGAGGACTGGCTCTGCGTCAGGTGCTGCACCAAGCAGCTCCTAAGTGACATCCAGAGACTTGCTCAGGACAGGATTTGAACTAGAATCTTCCAGCTTCCAAGCCTGGTCCAGCGCCCACCGTGGCCCTGGAGGTTTCCCGGGGCCCTCAGGACGCCTCCCGGCGTCCCCAGACCTACCTGACCAGGAAGTGGAGCGCCGGCTGAGGCTGAGTCCGTGCAGGCAGCGCTCCAGGGCGTGCTGGATGCGGTCCTCCGTGCATGTCGTGGCTCCAGGCTGCATCCTGAGTCATTGCCTGCGTGGGGACAGACGCTGGTCAGCTTGTTGCGCTCCTTTCCCAGTGAGTGCCGGCTTGGCAGCACCTGGTCTAGCGGGGCAGCTGCAAAGACAACGGGTGCACACAGCCCAGCGCGGCAAGCCTGCTACAGCTGCGGTGCTGTGAGGGTGGCACCAGGGGCTCCCAGCTGCCCCCAGCGCAGGGACGGCTTCGGGGGTGGGGGCATCTGAGCAGCAGGATGGGACGAAGGTGTAGGAAGTCAGGGGTCAGTGATGGGAGCAGAGGGGAATGTTGCCAAGTGCACAGGGAGTGGCCAGACCCCAGTGGGCTGGACACGAGGACCCCGAGGGGAAAATCATAATCACCTGGGACACTTTTCCTGAATTTCTAGGTCTGTGTCCCCCAAACCCCCAGGGATGGGGCAGGGAGCCTGTTCCGGAGGGGAAGGCTGCAGGATGTGCTGAGGGGGGCTGTCCTGTCTTCCCACCCCCACCTTGTCACAGCCACTGTGATACCCCCTTTCTCTGAGGTGTGGCAATGCTCCCAGTACCAAAGACCTGGCCCAGCCCCCATCCACGTCCCACTGAGGAGAGACCAGGCGGTGCTTAGCTCAGCTGGAAGGCCACTGAGAGGGGACCTAATGAGGGGTTTGAGCACCAGATGGGGACTGTGAGCTTCCAGCAGGACCGGCCCAGGTCCTCAGTTACATGTGAGGGTTCCCAGGTCCCTCAGGAAGCCATGAGAGGCAGTGTGGCACTGTGACTAAGCCTGGCTCTGGCGTCCAACAGTCTTGGATGCAAATCTGGACTCTGATATTTGCTAGCCATGTGACTTTGGGCAAATTCTTTAGCTTTTCCAAACCTCAATGTATTTATCTGTAAAATGGGGACAATGATAGTGCTCATCTTATGGGGCTCTTGGGAAGATTAAATGCCATACGGAGGCACAGGGACACCTTCCAGTGCATGACAGCTACCATGCTACATCTTTGCCATATTGCTCCTGCCCTTAGGACTCTCATTGCATTCACCCCCTCGGACAGACCCTTTCTCTGGCCAGTCAGGCCACGTCTCGGGGAAGCCAAGGAAGCAGCCGCCCAGCTCTGTGCATCCGGAGACAACTGGGAAACCAGAAGAGGAAGCACGGGCTCAGAGCTGCGTCATGCAAACGACATGCAAATGACATGCAAAGCGATACGATCCTAATCTGGGTCCAGCAGCATTCAGCTCACAGAGACGCCACACAGGCAAATCCTCCTGCTTCCCCAGCCTGGGAGGAACCTCCCGCCAAGTGAAAACCAAGCCCTTTGTGACCTGCCCAGCCTCACTGCACTGATGTCCCAGTGGGTCATGTGTTGTGAAGTGGGCTGGTGCAGCCGTGGGCACACAGGAGGCAGCACGCATGCCCCCACCCCGTCGTGGGTTTATTGATCACCTATTATGTGCCAACTAGGGAGACAGCAGAGAACCAAGCAGGCATGCTCCTTAGGGGAGACATAGACATTGAGCAATTTAATAGGCAAAGAAAGAGGTGATCCCGGAAGGCAGAACATGCCATGAAGAAAGGATGGTGCTGGGAGGGGATAATGGGGACCCCTCCACTCTAGGGGGTTGGGAGTCAGGGAGGCGTCTCTGAAGACGGGACGTTTAAGCTGGATGAGGAGGCCGGGGGAGTGAGGGAGAGAAGCATTCCAGAAAGAGGCGGCAGCACGTGCCAGGGTCTGGATGCAGGAATTAGCTTGCCAAAGACCTAGACCCGAGAGCCCGGGGCCAGGGTGCTGGTCAGGCCTAGGACACAGACCAACCCTCCAGGTCCTATGCCCGCTGGCTGGTGAAGACCATGGCCAATTGAGTTCAGAAAATCTTTCTGATTCGGGACAAAGAATCTTGGGTGTTTCCATTAGCAGCTCTTGGATACCCAAAGACATCCTGAGGCCCTTCCGTGGAACTTTCCCGATTGACTTTGGGTCTTTTGTTTGCTAACTCCTCCACAGGTGGCCCAGGTGGTGAGTCCATGGACCTTGGGCCAGAATGGGCAGATTTCCGGTTTCGAGGCCCCTCCCCCACCTCAGGCTGTGCCGGTGCCTGGCACCACGGGACCTACACCTGTGACGGACGAGGCCTCGCCCTCTGCCTTCAGTGGCAGCCCAGACACGAGACCCTCTCCAGCGTGGTCCAGTTGGGGCTCAGGGCTAACAGCGCCTGCTGGGGGAGCCAGAGCACCAGGCACCTTCAAACGCATGAATGGCTGGTCCAGATGTCACCAACGCACCCTTTGTCCTTGCAGGCTGATTTCTCCCTGTTTAACCCTGGGGCAGGTCCCTGGAGGAAGCTCAGTGGTCTCCCGGCAAGCCCTTCATTTCACAGCGGGGGAAGCTGAGACCCAGAGAGGGTAGGGGCTTATTCAAGGCAGCCTGGGTGGGGACGGAGCTGGGGAGAATTAACAGCAGTATAAACATAGACAAGGGTACCAAGTAGGACTTTTTCTGAATTCCGAGATTGTGGCTGAGGCCCAGCTCTAAGGACAAATGGCGCTAAATGCGCTGGACTTTTAAGTTCCAGGAGCCACAGTGAGCTGTCAGGGCTGGGGCTGCAGCCACCCTGGTGGGCTTCCTGGCAGGTGTGAGCCCAGAACCAGCACAGCGACCCACTCACCCCCATCATTATCACCTTGGGAAGAGAAAAGTGGTCTTTGGCCATTCTGGAAAGCTCTTCTTTCTCTCCCTGAAGCCAAGGGCAGAGGGGTTGTCAAAGAACCCCTTATACAGAGTGGGGTGCCTGTCGGTGAGGGTGCTCCCACTGTCCGTCAGCCCGCAAACTTGCTCCCCTGCTCCTGGGCTACCTGTGAGCCACGGCAGGGCTGAACGAAGGGACAGGAGGGGCAGCTTGCAGGCCCACTGTTGGGGAAGTCAAAGACGTGCTCCCTGTCAGGTGGTGGGTGGATACCAGGAACAAAAGCTAGGCTTGAGCCATTTTGGTGACACTTCCGCAGAGGGCCACTGGTGGCAGAGAAACTTATCAGTAAGAGGCTGAAGGCTGGACCGCCTTTGCGGGAAGCTGGAGGGGGCAGAATAAAGAGATGGGAAATTTGTGGCACAGAGAGGTTAAACAACTTGCTCAAGGTCACACAGCTAGGAGGTGGCAAAACCAGGATAAGAACGCTGTCGACAGCCATACCGCCCTGAGCGCACCTGGCCTCGTCTGATCTCAGAAGCTAAGCAGGGTGGGGCCTGGTTAGTACTTGGATGGGAGAAGGCACGGAGTCCGGGTTTTTAAAACACTATTGTACACTGGCCCTCAGCATAGTCAGGTGCGGTCACTAGAAGAAAAATAAAACCAATACATGTTTCTACCCCAACAAGTGAAGACTCGATTAAGAAGATTCTGCTGTGAGAGGTCTGGACTCCCAGTTGCTGGGCATCCCGAGCCCCACCGTGTCTGTCCAGAGCTGCTGCCCCCGCACAGACCCGTGTCCTCCAGAGAGGGGACCAGGGCCCACAGGCGTGTGCAGACACTGGGCCGCTCGCTCTGGGGCTGCGCTGCTGAGCGCCACTGTGGCTCACAGGGCTCAGGCGTCCCTAGCCTGCAGCGGAGGCTGGACCGAGCGAAGCAGGTCTTGGGACACCCCTCCGCCCAGCCCCCCGCTGCGACAGCCAAGCTAGTTATGTCACATGGTGGGAATGAGTCACCCTGCCTTGCGTCCCACACTGTAACGCATGTACCGCAAGATGCAAATGACGTCCTCACCCTATCTTGGAAGGGGTCAGAACACAGTGTCCTGGGGCTGCTCCTCCAAGGAAGGGTGGGATATTTTCAGGGCACCGGGCAGAGCTCTGGTGTGCCAGCCTTGCTGGCATTCTGAGGCCATTTAGAACATGCCCCGAGTTCTTCTTAGAGGCAGGACTTTACCTGAGGCACTGGGCCCCGGGAGCCAGAGGGAGGGGACAGACGCAGCCCAGCCAGGGCCCCTGACTGTGCTGCCCTGGGTTACCCAGCACATGGCAGCGTGCCTCGCCCCTGGCATGCTCGTTCCTGTCTGGTGAGTCAGTCTCCAGCTGTTTCTTGTGACTCGTCAGCAGAACCCCACGGCTTTGGGGCAGAGGTGCACGGAGAAGACAGTGACACCCCGTCTCCCTGGGATGATGCCTTTTTTCCAAAGCTCAGCAAGCAAGGCACCCCCCCCCCCATCTCGTTAAGAGGAGCTCCCTTGTGAAACTCCAGCTGCTGCAGGAATGCCCCCAGCCCCCTGCCGGTGGCGGGGTAGTGTTGAAACAGCCAACCCCCTCCTCCAAGTTCCTCTTCTGAGCCAGTGAAGAGGACTCGGAGTCAGGGACCCCACACAGGACACAGAGGCCTGGGGTTGAGGTGGTCGGGGGACCCCAGCGGGCACGGAGGGAGGCACATGCTGCTGTGACCCCATGATGCCAGTGGCGTCATCCTCCCTAAGGCTCAGGATTGGTCTGAGGGGTTGGGCTCTGCCTGGGCCTGGCTTCCTGAGACAGTACCCACATCGGGCAGAGAAGAAGGCTGCTTTTCTTGGGGAGCCTCTCAAACAGTTTGAAGGGCAGAGTGAGAGGACATCTCATGACGAAGGAGGCGTGGGCCTCCAGGCTCCAGCTGGCACCCCGCACTGCTTTCCTGGTGGACAAGCAGGAAATCTTCCAGGCCTGTGCTTTGGGGCCCTAGTCCCATGGGTGGGAATGAGAGAAGCACCAAGGCACATGGTCCTGGGCTGATCCCTCGGGCTTCCATTCTGGGTCACTCCTTCCTCTCCCCATTCCTGATCTCCGAGGCTCCAACCTCCCCTCTGTGCCCCAATCCCATCCTCCTGATGGCATAAGACACAATCTCCAGTGGCCTAAGTAAGGAAATTCTCACTCCAATACAGGAAGGCTACTCCAGAAACTCAAGAGGTTGGTTACCATGGGGGTGGGAAAAAAGGGTGGATAGGATCAAGGAATGAAATGAGGACAGGGGAGGAGCGACCCTTCTCTGATGGCACCTGTAAGCACAGCTTTGATTCTGAGAACCCCGGCAGTATTTTCCATATCCCAAATTAAATAAATAATTCAGGTCAGCTGGGATATGGGGCCAGGGGACCAAAAGTGGGATGCAAAACAATAGCACATTAACCCAACTATTATTAAGGATTAACATAACCACACTGAAGGGGTGAGGGAGGGAATGGAAGAACTAACCTAGGAAACTTTGGAAAATAGATACTGTAAGGCTAAAGACAAAAAGAACTGTATACAAATATCGTTTTCCAGTTATTAAATCCATTTCTCATAGGGATGTGGGTTGAAAATTCTGAAAGTTCTTTATGTGTATATCAGGACTCAACAAATAAGTAAATAAATATATTACAGATAATGAGAGCCAGTTTCTCCCTGTTGAAGAAAGTAGGAAGGGGGACAGGCTGGGATGAACCTGGTGGTGCTGGACTAGAATTGGAGGAATCAGTATGAACTCATGGTTTCTAATGGATATACAAATAGATACACATAGGATTTTTAAAAAGATGTGTGTGTGTGCACTTGGATTAATATACATACAGGTATATTTCTAGCTCTGTCTGCAGAGGGAGACAACCATGTCCCCAGTAGCAACAATCACACTCTAGTGCGCAGATCTTGGTTTCTAAATACCATTTTCCAATAGAAGGAACCAGAGCTACTTAGAGAAAAGGCTGGTTCTAGGATTGGGGCAGGAAATAGACGAGATAAACCCCGCACATTTTGTAGTGCCAGAAAATAAGTCAACACCTAGAAAAAGACACCACAGCTAACCTGAAGGAGTTTCTAATGGCCACCACTGGGGCAATTTGAACAACAAAATAAAGCAAGCACTGAATTATAATTCATTTATAATTATATTCATTACAATTCATTTATATCATTCAGAAAGCACTGAATTATAATTCATAGAATAAAATGAATACCCATGAGTTTATAGATAATTATAGATGATTGAATGTTATAGAAAATTGAATCAAACCATAAATGGAGGAGAAAGTACGAAAGAATTCCAATTAATAAATGTGGGAGCAATCAGAAATACAAAGTCACCACTAGGCAGGCAGGCACCATAGTAGAAACTGTTACAGACAAGATCCACCGCCAGATGGTAAAATCTGTTCGTGAAAATCTAAAGAGAAACAGGATATGTGCCTAGAGAGTATTTCCCCCAAAATATTTACTACTTACAAAGGGGAAAATAATTTCACAGTGGAGAAACCCAACAGTTTCTCCACCTTCACCACACGGTCAAGGCTGACGACACCAGCAACGGATACATCAGCATCACGTGTCCTTGGGATACGTGCACTAGGAAGAGAGGGACACGCTTCACTCCTGTGAGGGTCTTGCTAAAAATGCATAACCGCAACCTAATCACGAGAAACCATCATTCAAAACCCAATTGAGCCGGGCCCGGTGGCTCACACCTGTAATCCTAGCATTTTGGGAGGCCGAGGCGGGAGGATTTCTTGAGGCCAGGAGTTCGAGATCAGCCTGAGCAACATAGTGAGACCCCATCTCTACCAAAAATAGAAAAATGAGTTGAAGGCCGGGCGCGGTGGCTCACGCCTGTAATCCTAGCTCTCTGGGAGGCCGAGGCAGGCAGATTGCTCGAGATCAGGAGTTCAAAACCAGCCTGAGCAAGAGCGAG